>LPNX010818130.1:0-63531 GCA_001517045.1 Pseudotsuga menziesii | reverse complement strand
CATTTTCGAGGTTTTCTCACTTAGACAATTATAAAAATATTATAAAATTACTAATTTAATTTTCGAAAAATAATTCCGCACTAGTGCTATGGATTCTCTACATGGATTTCAATTTGTGTAGCTTTATTCGATCATTCAGGACCTCAAAGGCTGCACCCACAAAAACATATACCTTATAATTTCCCTGAAAAATAAAAAGTGCCTGTTAGGAAAAATGAAATTTGACATAACTTTGCAAATTTTCGATACATAAAAGTTATATATTCGGAAAGGTGATTCAAATTCCTACATTTCATGTTTTTTACTCAATGCAAGATATTTTGCATAAGTATCTCAAAAAATCCAAGTAAGTTGAGGGATGCCTGATTTTTCAGGTTTCTATTGCATCTAACGCGCCAAAAAGGTCCATCATCTTCTTGCAATCACCCAAATGTATATTAAAATTCATTAATAAATTATTAATTATTAGTTGAGGTTATTAATTATCTAATTATTAATATGCCATGTCTCATAATGAGAAGACATGACTATTGACTTATGGAATATATAAAATATTTGACCATTGCATTGTAAACATCATCAATTCAATTATAAAAATATATTTGTTTACATATAAGATAAATATGTAAGGTGTTACCTTACAAGTGGTATCATAGCTTCAATATCTCACTCAACTCGGCATTTGCGCTCATTCCTCAAGGAAATATCTCATTCTGCTGCACTCATTATTCTCGCAGCTGCCACCCTCCCCTCCTCGACACTCCATTCTTTTCAACATTCCTCCACACCTACACTAACCGCTCGCCTCCATTCATATTCATTGCAGCTCACCTCTTCGAGACCTCTACACACACCCTACACTCTTCCCTTTCCACATAGGATCGTCCATCTCGTTCCTCCCATGCCCTGCTCCACCTTACTCCCTTCCACCTAGCACCAATGTAGCTCCCATCTGTGACCACACATCCATGCCCACACCCACCCTCCTACCACGACCATGCCCTCCCGCATCCTGCTCCCCTTTTCTCTCACCCCAGCCACCACCTTTTCCTACATCCCTCCACATTATCCCTTCAATCCTCTTGAGCATACAACACTCCTCCCATCCGTTTCCACATAAATAGATGCAGTCAACAATGAAAACCCTAAAACAATTTCAAAAATAAATATATTACACCTATTAATAATAATAAGCATTATTATTATATTATTATAGTTTGTATATTTTAAATTTAAACAAAAAACTATATAAAGGAAAACAATATATAATATTAATATTATTATTAATTAATAATAATAATTATATAAACAAATAAAGAAATGTATATAGAAATATATATATATAGTTAGCAACAATAATGATTAATTAATTAATAATAATTATTATTATTTTTCCAAAAAGATTAAAAAAAGGAGAAAATTCAAAATATTTTTGAATATTTCCACAAATTGGAATCACTATGTTTCCAACATTCACGAAAATCATGTATGGCTAGAAGCCGAGAAGGATTATTAAATATAAACTAGAATAAATAAAAAAGAGATGCCTTATGGAAGAGGAAATGCACACAAAATTGAAAATGATTGTATTGGAAATAAAAGAAGAAATAACCAGGAGAAAATGAAAGGAAGAAGCTATTGAAACTCTTGAGTTCTCAGGTCAAGTAGAGGTGGAAGCTACATCTACACTCATGAATAAATAAGGGACTATGACCATAAATGAAGAAGCTATTGCGACTCCCGAGTTCTCAGGTCAAGTAGAGCTAGTAACTGCATTTGGAATCACAACAGAAGAAGCAACCGTGACTCCCAAGTTCCCAAGTAAAGAGGAACAAGGTACTACGTTGACTCCTAAATATTCAAGTAGGGAAGAGTCCACAGTCAGTACTACACCCAGAAAGGAAGGGAAACCACGCTGACTACCTCCTTATATCCCTCCTCACAAAAAGATCCAAGCCAGCAGATTCCATGAGGGATAACAAAAGACACCCCAACTGCAATCCTTTAAATACAATACTCAGTCAAAAATATGTTCATATACCTTTGTTGCGACTTATTACAAAGTAGGGGAGTAAGGAACATTAATACAACAGGAAAAATCTATAAATTTGTCTAGTGAAACTCCAGAACAAGTACTTGTTAAGGAAGATGATAACAAGGACGATGAAACAAAAGAGGTAGAAGACAAGGATATGAAATATCAAGATGGGATTGGAAATCACAATGTCAATATCAATTGTAAAGAAAATGATGATTTCGTAGATTGTAATAATAAAACACAAAATATAGTTAAAAGTGAAGTCATTGTTAACAACAATTATGAAAAAATTGAAGTTGTATAAGAATGCAATGATGAAAATAAAATCGACAAAGATGACCTTAATCATGAAAACATAGAAGAACGAAACCCAGAAGATGTTGTGACAAATGAAGAGATGAACATTCTACCAACGGCTGTAACTCAAGATGTTCTAGAATATCAATATCAAAAGGTTCCATGGGAACAACTAACGACAAGCTCATAAGACAAGGAAGTAAGTACATTATTATTAGTTGCCGCTACAAATAAGAAAACCATATTAAAGCATGCAGAAATATAAAAATATACATCAAATTAAAATATCAAAAGAACACCATCAAATTAGAAGCTCAGAAGAATACTCTATATAGTTTTTATTTGTTTATCTATAGAATCATATGCATTAAAAGTTTGGATGGAAATAAGACCAATTATTTCAAGAACTGCTAAACCGTTACACCGTTACTCGAGGCAAATATTCTAGTTGCAGCACACTCATAGAAGATTTGTGGACAAATCTTTTCATAGCAGGATGACTTGTAATATAACAAATATATATTACATTTATTAATAAATTATTAATTATTAGTTTAGGTTATTAATTATCAAATTATTAAGATGTCATGTCTCCTAATGAGAATACACAACTATTCGACTTATGGTCATATAAAACATTTGACCATTGCATTGTAAACATCATCAATTCAAGTATAAAAATATATTTATTTATCTAATAAGATAAATATGTAAGGTGTTACCTTATATTTGGTTTATTTCTTGATAGTTTTTATGGGGTTAGAAGTACAACTATTCAATTACTCTAGAAAGTACCCTCCTTCATCTCACCAAAAAAGGAAAAGTTGTTGGAATCATTCTTTGGAAAAATCAAGGAAACTTCAAAATGTTGGTTCCAATGACATCAATGCATTAAAACAAACTATCTTTGGAGAAGTTGTCATCTGTCGATTCCATTCTTTAGAAAAATAAAGGAAAACTTAAAATGTGGCTTCTAGTCATATGCCACTGGTTCTAGTAACACGATAGATTTTAAATTCTTGTTCTAATAACATCATTGCTTTGAAGCAAACCTTATTCCACCTTCTTCCATTCACTATCACACCAATGGATAGAATATGGTATACTATCCTTTTTTAAGGAGGATGTTCGGTCTTTCCAATGTTAATGAATTCTTTACCTAGTTCTCTAGTATATGCATGAATGGTCCCATTTAGGCTTGGGTGTGGTTACACATACAACTATTTAATTAACTCAGTTTTTTAAAAAGAATGAGACAAACAATAAATAATACAAATTAATATGGTCATGTAAACCCTTAAGGTTTGGGTTATAAATCATTAAAGGCCAATCAACATATTAGGTTATGAACTACTAAAGTATACGGAGGTTTACATACCCTACCCCCGATGGATTTGAACCTATGACCTCCTAGGAGGAAACATATGTTTTTAACCATTATGCTCACTTAGGTTGTACCAAACCTTGGGTGAGAACTCCTAAACAAAACCTAGGTATATTTATACTCTGTTAGCAAAATTCAAGACAACTCAGCATTCTTCGCTCTTATGTTGTAGCTAAGTTATCAATTTCCTTTCTCTAGTATATGCATGAATGGTCCCCAACCACCATAGTATAAAGAAATTGAGAACACAATGCTTGAATAATAAGGAAGTCATATAACTTGGGTGTGCTTGGAATCCAACATCAAAATATTGTATAGCTACTTGGTTGTTGTGTGGACGAACTAGAAAGATTGTTTGTTTCTTGGTTGTTGTGTGGGACGATTGGAAAGATTGCTTGTTTATGAGTGTAAAAGCATGGACACCTTCTTCTTTAGTAAGTAATCAATATTTTTCTTTTCAAATTTGTTCCTTGTGTGGATGCTATATTTTTAAATGATTGCCCATGCTTTGTGGAGAAATATTGGCATTTGGATGGACGGATACCTACAGACCTAGAAAGGCACAAAGTTCTCGATTAGCAAAAATGCAATAAACATGATAATCAAAATAGGTAGTGACCTTCTGTATCTTCATGAGGATTCACAAATTCACATTCTTCTTTGAGATGTCAAAGCAAACAACATTTTGCTTGATAACAAGATGAACCCAAGATAGCATACTTTCGTCTAGTTTGGAAAGGTTCTTTCCTTGTGATGAGACTCGTGTTCACACTAGGCTTGTAGGGACATAGTAGGCAACTATTTTATGTTCTTTCTTTTGGTTAGTCTTTAAATATTTAGAAAGAAGATTGGAAGTTAAGGAAGTCAAATATATTACCATTAAGTATTTTCTCATAAGATTTTTTTGTTATCTTTATTATTAGTGGTTATATAGCTTTAGAGTGTGTAATGTAGGGCAATGTAGAAGCATATATTTATAGTTTTAGTGTTGTTCTGCTTTAGAGTGTGAGCAGAAGGAAAAACATAGATGCCTACTTTACTAAGGAAATATAATCTTTTAGAATGGGCGAATTGGCATATTTTTATGAAACTAGCTTGCTCTTGGTTTGGCTCAATTCAATGTCACACAGAATTAATCTTTGGACCAAATAAAAATACCTCAATTATCTATTTTTTCAGAATTTATATATAAAAAAAAATGATCCATAAAAGAAGTTTATAGGCTTCCTTGTGTATTGACAAAATGATCCATAAAAGAAGTTTTTAGGGTTCCTTGTGTATTGACAAAATGATCCATAAAAGAAGTTTATAGCTTTCCACTCTTTATATATCCACAAAACGTTGGGTACATAGATTTTCGTGGAAAAAAAATATAATCCGATGTGAATGTGAATTTTGTGGAAACGATAAGCCCAAGAAAATGTGAAGTGATTGGGACTTAAATTCATTACTCACAAAACTAGACAATACAACAATATGTATTCCATCAATTAAATTATACGAACTATATTTACATGGAAGGGTAAGAAAATTTTAAATGATGTTAACATATCTAATTTTTTTTCACAAAGTTAATATATCTAATCTTAAAAAACTAATATAAAAAAGACGTATGTTTACAATTTTATATTAATTTATTAATTAAATACATTAAAGATGTTTAATTTAAGTTTTTGTTTAAATAGTTTTATTTTAATTTTGTATAAATTATTTATTTATTATTATTTTAATAAAAAACTTAAAGTAATTAAGAACATGAAATTTGATATTAACTTGAAAATGGATGGTATGTCTCTGTGGCATAAGGTAGCTTTGGCAGCAGTTGACAAGTATGTTTGATACAAGAAGTACATTAATTTTAATGGATTTTTCGACATTTTGATGTAAGAAGTATGTTAAGTGTACGTTTGTCAACCATGGTGGTGTACATTTAGATTTTTTTGAGGGCTTGGTGACGTCTATACCTCCCTTTTTGTCCTCGGGTGATGATTCCATGTCGCTTTGAGCCATTAAACACCTCACTCAGAATCCCCCCCAAGTGTCAAGGAGATCACACCTCTGATAGTAATCTTTTCCTTTTTAATGACCTTGGGTTTTCGCCCCGTGCTTGGGATGGTCTATTTTCTTCTGGTTCACTTCTGGCTCCCTACAAGGATGGGGCTTAGGATGGGGTTTCTATTCTGCCAGTCGATGGTGTTGGAATGTTGAGACCGTCACTTTCTGTAGATGCTAGTTTTGATGTTGTGTTTGTTGCTGCCAAAGTTACCCTGGATTCTTCGTTGCCTATATTACCTTGTTCACGATCAGTTTCTCCTTGAGTGAGGGTTTCTTATGTTGGTGGTCTGCATCCGAAGCATTAGAAGCAGGTTATCAAAAAAATTGTTAATCCTATTTTACTGATGTGGGCGTGGATGTGGCATTGAACGATATTGTTCTGACCAACAAACTTACCATGGTGGGACGGTTTAGCGGCCGTAGAAAAAATGTGACGAGTGTAAATATTTGGGAGCAAAATACCTGGATGGAGTCTTTGTGGATGGTTCCTGAGCTTTTTGTGTTGCCCCGAGGTTGGTTGGATTTTAAATTCAATTCACCTTTGGACGTGATGTATGTCCTTGTGGGTTCCTGGAAATGGGATGGTATTGCTCTCTCGCTGAAACAATGGACTCCTCTATTCGATCCGCGCTCTGAAAGGTATGATGTAATTCCAATTTGGGTTAAATTACCCTTTCTACCCTTTGAACTTTGGTCCCTGGATTTTTTTAAACTTACGGGGAATTCTTTGGGGTCTTTCGTGGATGTGGATTTATCATTTGTTCAGACTGGTGTGATGTGTATGGGTAAAGTTTTAGTCAATCTTGATTTACGAAAGGGTCTAGCAGAGGATATTATGATTGAATGGGGTAATAGGGTTTACCGTCAACCTATGGATTATATCGGGGTCCCTTTTTTATTTAATCGGTGTCACTATTATGGCCATGTTATTGCACAATGTGACTTGTTTGTTAAAAATACATTTTCTTGGGATTTTAAGTCTGCTAAACAATGGCGGGTTAAGAAGGATAAGGTGGTTCCTGATGCTGGTCCTATATTCTTTAATTAGTCGGTGGTTAAGGTTTTTTTGGAGGTACCTTTGTCCCCTCCTATGGACCCTTTAAGGCGGGTTTTGGTTGGTCATGTTGAGACTTATGTTTTACCTTCCCCTCGTTTGGTTGTTGAAACTTTAAAACCCTTATTTATCTCACTTATTTCTCTCATTGACCATGGTCTTCACTATATGTTTCAAGATTTTGGGGAACCTTTTGTCCCCTTGACTGGTGCCTCTTTATCCTGTGATGTTTCTTCTTTGAACCATAAGCTGGGTGGTTTAGGGTTTGTCTCTCCACTTAAGGTTTCTCCCCCTAAAGAAGAAGGATATTTTTTGAGGTCTTCTTCTAAAGATCCTTCGACTCGTAATTGTGATGAAGATGGGAATTTTTTTCTGTCAGAACATTTTGTTGGTAATCTGCCTTTAGTGAAGCCTTGTCCACATAAACTTTCTTTAGGTTCTGTGGGGCCTGTTTTTTCTTCTGATCTATACTCTGGGGTGCTTAGAGAAAGGGATGCCTCTTTTTCAGTTACACAATACTTGTTCTTTCCATTAACTATTGTTGTTTAGCTAGTTTACCCAAAAAACTAGCGCTTCATAGGTTGGTAGAGAATCAACACCCGAATGTGTTGTTTTTATAGGAAAGCATGTGTGATGAGCAATCTCTTGTTGTGGAGTTGGAGTTATTGATTTAAGGTTGGAAGTTTGTTTTTGCGGAGCCAAAAGAAAATATGGTGGTTTATTATTGGGATGGAAGGTTAATTGCTTTCATTTCTTGAATGCTTGGGCAGTCATTTCTAGTATTGGTGTTTGTCTTTATTCTATTGAACTCAAGATGCAAGTTTTTGGTTTGTTAATATCTATGGTCCTTATTTGGAGCAGGAAAGGTTTTGGAATAATCTCTTTTCCAAAGACTGCATTGAGAAATCAAAGCTTATCTTAGGTGGGGATTTGAAATTTTCCTTGGGGTTTTCTGAGATTTGGGGGTCTAGGGCTCGTGTGGATAATCTTTCTGATTTTTTCACTTTGAAATTGTTTGATTATGGACTAGTGGATATTGAGGCTTCTATCCTATTCCCCACTTGGTCTAATAGAAGGGTTGGTTCTGAAAGTGTCTGTAAAATACTTGATAGAGTCCTTTTTTTGTTGATTTATTGGAGAAGGATTTTAGATTTCGTCAATGGGTTCATCATGGTGGTGATTCGGATCATCATTCGACTCTATTTCATATTAAAAATAGAGATTGTAAGCCACATTGTCTCTTTATTGAAGGATTCTTTGAAGGTTTATAAGGAAAATTATTTGGTTTCTCATGCCTCTCATTTTTATGAAAATTTAAAAAATATTAAAGAAGTTTCCATTCGCTGGTCTGTTCAGATATTTCAAAAAGAGCTGAAGGATTTATTGGCCATTGACCAATAGTTGGATGAGTCTTTTAATTAGGTTCATTTTTTTTAGGAGGATAAGGTTAACCTACTTGCCTTGGAAGATAGAAAACTACTTATTCTTTTAGACCATGAGAATGCTGCTCATTGGAAAAGTTGTGCCGTATGGCTTACGTGTGGTGATGACAATACTTCTTTTTTCACAAGTTTGATAATTTCAGGAAAAATGTTAATTCCATTTGGAATATTGTTGATGACCAAGGGAATACGGTTGGAGGGTTTGATCATATCGTGGTAGCATGGGTTAACCATTTTGAGACACTCTTTCAAGAGAAAAAAAATATCTCTTTACCTGAGATTATGAAGATTTCTCAAAATCTCCCCTCTATAGTTTTTGAAGAAGATAATGCTAATCTTATGTCCTCTGTTACTATCAATTAAATTCAAGTTGTTCTATCCCTTTGTAAAAATGATAAAATCTCGGGTCTAGACGAGATTCCTGTTCAGTTTTATAAGGCTCTGTTTGATGTTTTGGGCATGGATTTACTTCAGGTTGTTGATGATACCTGGAGTAGTGGCAATTTTTTTTTTTAATACTACTTTGATTGCATTAATCCCTAAATATGACTTTCCTATTTCCTTTGAGTATTTTAGGCATATCTCTCTCTGCAACTCTATCTATACAATTATTGGCAAGCTCATTTATACTCGTATTGAGAAGGTTTTATGTAATTATACCTTTGGGAAGCAATTTGGGTTTGTTCCTGGGAGATAGATTCATGACGTTATGGGGGTTATTTAGGAAGGGATCCATACTATTTAGAGCAAGCATCTTAAGGAAGTGGTTTTAAAAATTGATCTCTCTTAGGATTATGATCGGGTGAACTAGACCTATCTATGGGTTATTCTTTATCAAATGGGTTTTGTTGTTCCCTTTATCTCCTTGGTGATGGGAAGTATTTTCTCTGTTTCTTTTTCCATTCTTATTAATGGTGATGCTTCCTATTTTTTTATACCTAGACGTGGTCTTCGGCAAGGTTTCCTTTAGCGCTGTTGTTATTCCTTATTGTTGTCGAAGGCCTTGGTAGAGCTATCCTTGCTACTAGGGATCATGGGGATCTTGCTGGACTTCCTTTTGGTAATGGGATTTCCTTAACACATGTTCTTTTTTGTGATGACATTATTATGGTCACTGATGGTTCTGATAAGTCTATATTGACTTTGAATTATGTTTTGAATTTTTTCTGTAGGGCATCTGAGATGTTGATTAATGATGATAAATCCACCCTACTTTATGCTAGTCTGGAAGTGTTTGATTTAACTAAGCTCATGAGAATTTTTTATTTTTCCTTAGTTAAAATTCAGATGGGATTGAACTATCTTGGTTTTCATCTGAAACCTTGCAGATATTTTATTAAGGATTGGGACTGGTTGGTTGCTAAAGTTGAGAATCAAATAAAGAATTAGAGTCACTGTTGGTCTTCTAAAGGTGGAAAGTTGGTTTTAGTGAAAACTGTTCTTGAGGCAATTCCTGTTTATTGGATGCATTTTTGGATCTGTTTGGGTATCATTGAAAATATTAGGAAAATATGATTTAAGTTCTTATGGTCTGTCAATCTTGAACATTCTGGTTTATCCTGGACTTCTTGGAAGACTCTGACTCACCCAAAGTATCTCGGTGGATGGGGTTTAAAAATTATTGCTTCTTTCTCAAAATCTCTTGTTTCCAAGAGTGTGTGAAATAATATTCATGGTTCTGGTATGTGGGTATAGATTGCTATTCAGAAAAATATATTCGGCCTTGTATTTGACTGATTGGATCAGAATTTCCTCAAAACAATGTAGGAATATTTCTATCTGGTGGAAAGTTTTTTTAATGTCTTTTGATTTAATTGGTGATGGTCTTGTCTAGAAGGTTGGTAATGGGGATGTTATGAGTCTTGGCTATGATACTTGGGGGTTGGTTGTAAGTGTAAACATATGTTACCTCCACATTTCATTGACTGTTTACATAACCATGGTTTTTACTTTCTTAATGATATTGGTAATCCTGGTTCATCTATACTGCTGGATCAAGGTTGGATTTCTTTTGAAATTGTTGGTTTAGTGGATTTATAGGATGTTTTGACTTGGAATAGTTATATTTATACTCTCAAGGATAGCAATATTAGGTTATATGATGTTGTTGATGAGTTGGTATGGATCTAGTCAACATCTGGGAAATACTCTCCTAAAGATGGTTATTCTTAGTTGATCAAGGATAGGGTTGATGATGAGATTATTTGGTGCTAGAAAGTAGTCTGGAAATTTAAATGCTCACTTAAGTCTAAAGTTTTTATGTGGTTTTTACTTTCTAATAAATATTTAACTTGGGATACCTTATGCACAAAGGGTAGGGAAGGGCCTGGAAGATGCTACTTATGTAAGTGAGGGAGGTGAGTCTAATGTTCATTTGGGGGTGGACTGTTTTTATTCGAAATGTAGTATGGAATAAAATCGAATCCAAGCTTCATCTGAAAAATTTATGACTAGGTGATTCTATGGAGCATTGTCTTAAGTCCTGGTGCAGTAAAGAGGAGTTGAAGGATATTAGATATTTGAGTTTAATTGTTTTATGGTTTATCTGGAAGGGTAGAAATCAAAGTTGTCTTGAGTATCATCTTCCTCTCCCTATTCAGGTATCTATACAAAGTTTGGGGGTACTAAGGTATATTCCACAGGATCTCATTTTCATCAAAACCAGATTGATTGTTGAGAAATCCATTGATAAATATTTTCCTTGGGTTTATTTTGATGGATCTGCTCTTGGGGATCCAAGAACCTATGGAGCTGGTGGTCTTATTTATTTTTCTGATGAGCACTTTGTCAGGTTTAAGGTTGGCATTGGGTTTGGTACTAATAATTTTGCTAAACTACTTGGCTTAAAACTGTAGTACTCAAGTTGGATTTGGATTTTCTTATAACAAAGCTACAGGTTTTTGGCGATTTGGATATTATAATTAATTGGGTCAGTGATTTGCACTAGTACTACAAAATGAGAAATTATTGACTAAAACAATGACTAAAATCTTGCTATAAACAACTATTTTTGAGTTGGTGACTAATAGTAGCTAATTTCCACTATCTTATAGCTTGACTAACTTAGTCATATTTCACTTAGTCATTAGTACCTTGACTTATTATTCATTGAATTAGTCATTTATAGTCAATGATTTAGTCATTGATTTAGTCACGGATTTAGTCACTGATTGCAACAATTAATGACCAAATATACGACTAAATAAACTAATAGATGATAATATATTAATGACTAAGATAAGTACGAGTAAACGTTAGTCACGCTATAAGATATGATAACTTATCTACTAATAGCCGTATATATGGAAATTTAGTCATTTTTGTAGTCACAAATTTATGATAGGGCATGAAGGAGTCGAACCACAAACCTCCTGCCTATAATTAGGTAGGTGCCCTACCATTGAGCTATCACCCTTTGAGAAGTTGTTATTAATTGATAATTATGATATTCAAACAAATTTTGCATCATTCAAGCATACAAAATAATGATTATCAAGTTACTATAGATCCATAATGGCTTACCATGTACTAGTCCTTCAAGTCCTTCTTGCACTTAATAAATGCATTTGAAAGACTTGAAGGACTATTACAAGGTAAGTCACTATGTATCTATAGTAACTTGATAATCATTATTTTGTATGCTTGAATGATGCAAAATGCAAAAATCCCATAAATTTATAGGAATGACAAGCATTTGTCCAACGTTAAACTATCTACCGAATCATCTAGAGTCGTTCCAAGATATATGAATTTGACTAAAAATTCATAAGTAACTTGAAGATATTGGTGGATGATGTCATGGAAAGGATAATTTCAGTTTATATAGAAGTAAAGGATGAACAAATGGAACAACTCATCACCCAAAATGTATATAGAGTAGTAAAAAGAAATATACTAGTTCCATTTCATATCAAGAAGAATGGACATTAACTTTAAGTACTCTTAGCTACTAGATAAATGGAAATGAAATGAGATGAAATATTAGCAACAATACTTTCAAGTTTTCTTGCTAACAATGAGTATGATTACTTATCTGATCATTTTATTCAAAGATGACTTAAACAACCACTAACCTACAATCAAGGAAATAAACCATGTTCAGATTGATATATAAATAAAATAAAATAAAAGTTAAAGATAGAATATGCTAATCTGACTATCATTTATACCTCGAAAGAGAACTAGCAAATTTCCCACAACTGTTCAACTTTGCCAAAATGCCCACTTGGAATGCTATTGTTTAAACAAAACAAAAGGAAATTGAAAATGTGAAAGTAGTAATTTACTCTACCTATCTATTGGATGCAGAGTCTCACAGATGTACAATAGAATTAGTCAAGCACATGCAATAAAATTATAAATAGAAAAAAAGAAGAAAACAAGGTGGTTTAGACCTTCCTTAATTTCTATACTTAGATATATATTATGATCACACTTTGTCTCTTAGGAGACAAGTCACTAACAAAAAAATGGACATACCTGAGAGATAGATAGATGGGTCGTTCTAGGGTAGAGTGATACAAACACAGACCTCAAGGTATTAATCAAAACAGTTTGGAAATGAGGATGAACTTTCAATCCCATTGTTGGAATAAATGGCAATCTTTTAAGACAATCATACATCAAGCAAATAGAATCTCCTTTCAAATACGCAGAGGCAAGAAGATCCTTTTTGCTTAGCAATGTATTAGGAATGGAAATAAAAAACAAAAAGGGAATAGAACAAGTCTCATGCTAAGACTTCTAAGCCATAGTAAAACTTGTATTTTAATTCGGACATATCTAGTCCATAGTTTTTTCTCATATAATGAAAAATATCAGAAAGAAAACAAATACATAAGATGAAAAATAACTTTCCCTGAGAACATGTATATGCCAACCTAGGCCTGTTTATGGCTCTCATTTCAAATTTCAGACATCGATTAAGAGGCATGCCACGAATTCTACAACTCTAGAGTCAACATTACATTCTTCCCTTACAAAATATTAGGTAAGTTTCTTGGTTTACTGTGAATTGATAACTTTTTCCTGATAATATTGGTTATAATACTGAAGTGTAGGTAGGTATGTTTTTTTGAAAACCTAGAAAGCATTCATGAAATAAGTGGTGTAGGGAGACTAGGTGTAGTTTTTTTTTTTTTTTTGGTTCAGAAGAAAAATAGTTATTCCTTGATATTCAAAATGAATCAAAGGTAGATGGTACAATATCATGACATAAAGACATTCCAAACATATGAGGATATGGAAGAAGAACATATGCTTTCCCAAGGAGAGGGGAAAATCTCAAAATCCCAAGAAATACTAAAAAAACATTACCACAAGGAGAATAGAATGAGCCCATACAACTTATCCAAGAGGCATATTGGGTGGAACAAACACACCCAGGGGGGATCAAAAAAAGAATATATCCCTAGCTAATACAAGAGGAAAGGATAAAGAGTCTCATACTCAAAAAGGTAAAACAATGAGTGTGCCACATATATTGAAAAAAAACTCTTAAAAGAGTTGTATCAAGCCTTCCTCAATAACTTCTCCTTCCCAAACTTCTGAGAAGGAGAGAAGACCAACCTTCATTTTAAGTGATTCCTTGGATAATTTTTATGCACTCATATTGTGCTCCCTGTAGACATGCCTAAAGTCAAGGGATAAGAGATCCTGTTTGATAGACAAGACCCACAAGACCCACCCATAAGACCAATGTGTACAATCAAGGTGGGGAAACAACCCTTTTACCCACAAGACCAAGGGTAATTTTTTTATCTTCTCTCTCAATGTATATAGTCCATAGGTGTTCTCTAGAATAATTCTAATTTTTATCATCATTATATAAGGAAGGTCATTTATTTCAACTTAACACTCCCAAAGGTCCCTGGGTTAAAGTTGAAGCATCCAAGGACAATCAATAACAACAGTAGTAATAAATTAACGAACAAGTTAAACTAGAATTCGTAAAGGAGAAAACAACGTGGTAACATATATAACATAATTTTCATTTCTTTCAACTTAACACTCCAAAAGGTCCATGTGTTAAAGTTGAAGCATCCAAGGATTATCAATAACAACAGTAGTAATAAATTAACCAACAACTTAAAGTAGCATACGTAAAGAACAAAATATCGTGGTAACATATATAACATAATTTTCATTTCTTTCAATTTAACACTCCCAAAGGTCTCTGTGTTAATGTTGAATCATCCAAGGACAACAAATAACAATTGTAGTCATAAATTAATGAACAAGTTAAACTACAATACGTAAAGGAGAAAACAATGTGGTAACATATATAACATAATTTCATTTATTTCAACTTAACACTCCCAAAGGTACATGTGTTAAAGTTGAAGGATCCAAGGACAAAAAATAATAGTAGTAGTAATAAGTTAATGATTGTATCTTGTTATATGATACAATCAATGGAAATATATTAGTAACAAATTCAACTATTCTACAAGATTTTCAAAAAAATGAATTTATGTATTTGATAATGCTAAAAATGCATTTAATATAGAAATAAGCTTAGGCACAAAAAACCGATTTATCCACTTGTAACTCTTTTGTGCTTGTCAAAACTAACTACACCAACATTAAAAAAGACTTTTTTTTTTAAATCTATCAACATCTAGACCAGCAATAGACACATGTAAATGAATCAACTATAACTTTATATAAGTTACAATAGCATATAACAAGAATCAAGTACCCTACCTAGTCCACTAGAAGCAAAAATATAGACATGTATGATGTTACTCACCAGAGCAAGAAATGCACCAATTCCTTGAATAAATGTCCGCATGAACAACAAAAGAAGTGGTGTCTATTCAACCTGCTCAAATAGTAAATACTTGGAAGGATTTTATTCTTGCACATGCAATACAATTATAAATGGACAAAAAGAAAAAAATAATTGAATATAATGGTGATTCATGTATGATTGGATGGGTTAAGGAATCCATATTCAGTTGGTATTTTGGTGAACACAACCTTTTTCTTAAAGCATGTAGAACATGCATCTATAACTTGTTAGTAAGTACATAGATTTGGGTTTGGAGTAGAAAAAATAAATTTTGTACTTTAGTGAATAAATTTCTAAAACAATACCAGAAAGAGCAAGTGGATTTCCAATGTTAGAGAAGTTAGTTTTGCAACTCCTACCCATGTTAGAGAGTTTGGCAGGGCCATCAAAAAATGGTGTGTGGAATGAACAAATACATTCCAAAGTCTATCCATGTTTTGAAAATATATCATTGCCAAGATTTTAAAAAATTTCCTACACCCATGGAGAAGCTACCCAATTTGAGTACATAATCTGGAGAATAAAATTCAGGGGAAAGAATAATTTGTGAAAAGAACAACAAGAAACCGTGCCTCCAAAAATTCTTCACAGAAGTAGAGAACTGTAAGTAGCTGTACTTTGTATTTCTTATACTTTCATCATTTTTTTGTTATAAACATGATTGTGATTAAATGGACCTATAATATTTTTAAAGGACATGACCTTTATTATAACTTTTGGTTAACATTTTTGTAGAGGAAACCACGATGGCGCACTAATGGAGATGAAGAAGAGGAGCCACAGCCTTTGGAAGAAGATCCTAGTGGAAATTGAGCTCTGCAACAATGCGTTAGGTTTGGGAAAACCTGAGAATTTCACATTAGGGTCTTTTCAAGAGGTATTTAATATTTGTCATGGTGATCTTAGTAAGTTGGCCTTATGAGAGGTGCATAACAATAAAATTGTGTACATTAGGTGAAGTTGTTTCATCTTGGAATATAATCTGAACTTAATTTTATGGGGACAATGAATGTTGTTCACTGCCAAAGAGTTTGAATTTTCTTTATCAAAATGTGTAGCTCGGATGATGCTACAGGCACATTTTTACAAAAGAAAACAAGGGTCATGTGTTGCTTTTCTTTCAATAGGGGATGTTAGATATGATATAACTCTCACCATTTAGAATTTGACATTTGACTTGTCTGCATGGTATGTCAACATACTTCTTGATTTCAAGTTTGTAGTATTCAATAGTACAAAGGTGAGTTGCTGGTTTTCCTTGGTTGCATGAAGGTTAATTGGTTTGGCATTGAATTATTACCTATATAGCAGTGTTCATAATCAACATTTTGTGTATTGCATGATCATCTTATATTTTTGAAAGTTTTTCTTTTGTCTGGGAGAATTTTCTTAGGCTATGAACAGGATTATATTAGGGGTCTAAGTTGTCAGGTGTTAAGCTTCAGAAAAATACATGGTTTTCTATTAGTAGAGGAAAATAGGACACCAGACAAATCTTATGAAGCAGCCACAAAAATGGTGATGCTAAAAATCAAGAAGATATCATTGATAATCCTACTAAAAAATAGTTATAGTAATCCTTATATTTGCTCAAGGGTCCAAGGGTCCTTTTGTATATGTTATTTTTAATGTATATAGGATAAAAATTTCAATGAGGGTCCAAGTGGTAAGTTGTGGTTATAACCAATGACCAGGTTGTATTACTTGAGATGGATTCTTCTCGTCAGTTGTACATGTTAGATTTTCTTAAGATCTTATTAGATTATCTAGGATCTTTATCTGAAAGAATAAAAAGTACAACAAAATGCATAAGATATAAAATATTCACAAGACACAATATTTTCATTGGGGAAACCATAAAGGAGAAAACCCCACAAACTTCTTTAGAATAGTAAGATGATCAAAAGCAGTGATAAGAAATGTTCAGCAACTATCTTTCTCTCCGCCTCTGACTGTCTCTCTCTCTCATGTGCCTTAGAGAGTGTGTGAGGTGTGTATAAATGAGGGATAATGCCTCCCTATTTATACCCTTTCAAGTTACTAACCAAATATAAGACTTGAGCCTACATGTCTCTCACATGGGGCCCTCTTCTCCTAGAGAGACCAGAATTACATATTACATGATGTTACACTGGGGAATATTTCCCCAACTTACAATGGAGGTTGTAACTCAAGGTATAGACATAATTTAGACATCCTGTAAAGGGGTAACCCACATCCCGAATGGGGTTACAACAACATAAAATGATAATATACATCAGAATATATTCTGAAGTTACAAATACATCAACACTCCCTCTTAACTAGGAATGTATTCTCTCTCTACATAGTCATCAATACATCTGGCTAGGTATTCATCGCATCATCATCATCACAGATTCATAGAGTCTTCATCATAGCTGTTTCCATTGTCTTCTTATAATTTAATCATCATCCCATACTATCTGTTATCAAAAGTTTCTACAGTTCCAACCCTTTTTCATGTTTGATGTAGGCCTAGTCCTCTACCAGGTATTCATCTATAGTGCCAACCCTTTTTCATCTTGGATGCAGGCCGAGCCCTATGCCATGTATTCATCATCTCTGTGAGAAAGCCATAAAGTAGGTACATATTAGGACTTATTATATGCCTCTTGCAAAACCTGCATGATCTCCTAGGATTGATTATATTCCACTGCAAAACCTGTGTACCCTACTATCACCTCATCATCTTCAGATCATCTCATCATCACACAAAGCACATCCCAGATACACATAACACAAAAATCACATTCATTGGTATGGTAGGACAAACCTATTACTATCTAGGAAAGAATTCTAGAACTTACATCCATCGGCATGGTAGGACACACCTACTACCATCCGGCAAAGGCTGCAACAGTTACATCAACTGGTATGGTAGGACACACCTACTATCATTCGGGAAAGGCTCCAACACTTACATCATGACCATGGGAGGACCATCCATCAACCATGTTGGAAAGGCTCTGCACTTACATCACGACCATGGGAGGCCAAGCCTGCCACCATGTTGAAAAGGCTCTGCACTTACATCATGACCATGGGAGGCCCAACCTACCATCACGTCGAGAAGGATATGTGTATTTACCTCTTCCAGAATCATCACTTCCCTTTGGAGGGAACCTCAATCTGAAGAAAACCAAGGTTCTCTCTGAAGTATTCAAACTTCACTCTCATGATTTCTAGCATAGAGTCACATCGGAAGTGATTACATCCAAGGATAACCTGCGAGCTTCATCAGGATTGATTACATCCGAGGACAACCTACAAGCTTCACTAGGTTTTTATGCTCAAACAACCTGTCTCATCGGCTATGATAGAACTCATCACTCCCTCTTTTGAGGGATATCGATCTGGATCACATACTGGAGCTTCACTGCCCCTCTCTGCATCATACAAAAATTCAAGTTAGATCAATTAAATCATATAGTAGCTTTCAAAAGAAACATACTACCTCCCAAAAAGATAAGTAAGTGGCAACGTGTTTTTCCTCGACCGTACTTAGCGCCATGCAGGACTGCATCCTGCCAAACAAGTATCCCATACTAGATCTCAAAATGAAGAAGAAACCCATGGTGCTCTTCTTCTTAGTGGCTATACCAATCTGATTCAACATAACCATGCAGGTTAGTATTCTTATTCATATCATACTTGATCCCATACTCAAGTATACCCTTCAGGTACCTCACTGCATGCTTTGCAACAAGGTCAGCATGTCTCGGATCTGCTAGGAACTCGCTCAAGTCGTTCGCAACAAAGCATGTATCTGGTCTTGTATTTATCAGGCACATCAATGAACAAATCATCTAATAATACATCATGGCTTCAATCATCTCTAATAAATAATCTCTCAATAGCTTCAGGTTCGATGCCATAGGTGTGGCCATGGCCTTGCAGTCCATCATCCTAAACCTCTTCAGGATATCCACTTCAAACTTCCCTCTTCCAAGGGAGATTCCATCCGCACTATGCCACACTTCCATGCCTATAAATTAGTGCATCCTACCCAAGTCCTTAATTTTGAACTCAGCAACAAGTCTCCTTCTTGCATCTTTAACGAGTTCCTCTTTTCCTGTTAGGAGCAGGTCATCGACATATAACAGGAGCATCACTAGTATTCTTCCTTCAACATTGAAGAAAAGGTTGGAATCCTCTTTACTCTCAATAAATCTTAGGGCCATCAGTAAGCTTCCCATCCTATCGTACCATGTTGAACCCAAGGATGTTCTGTAGTCACTCCCTTTAAAGCATATCATCATTCTCCCTCTGCTTTTCATACTCTATGTATTGAAACATTCTCTACTAGAGTGACAATTAGCTTCCTCTGCTAATAATATTCTATGTATCCATCTAGGGTCATTGGATACCAAGAAGGATCGTCTATCTTGAAATCTTTTGAAAATTTCTTCTCACACCCATTTGTGAGCTTGTCATCCTCTATAGGATTTCATCTTCAATATTGTAGCAAAGGTTAAGATCTTCATCACTCTAGGCGATATTCAATCTCCTTATGTAACTGTATGTTCTATCCCATTGGTGCCTTCTGAGCTCGTACAATTCCTTCTTTAATTTGCACACATGAGTCTATTTTTCATGTGTCTCAACTCCTAGCAGCTGCTCTACGTATAATTGACTCGTCACTGTTCAAATGTAGTCTACGCCTCCTCTCTATGAGAAGCCTCGTGCTACAAATCTTGCCTTGTATCCCACAATGTTGCCATCTAATTCTTGTTGGATCTTGTATATCCATATGGAAGACACTACAGACTTCCCTTCAGGTCTTGACATCACATCCTAGACATCATTATTCTTAAATTGGTACTCTTTGATCATAGTCTCCTTCCCTTTCTTCTTGTCTACTTCTTCATAGCTGGAAAGCTCTACATCAATGATTTCACTCAACAGTGTCACATAACTAGAGATTGTCTAAGGCCCATTTTTTTATTTGGAATACTCGTCATACTATTCTTCATCTTGGATTATTTCTCCCGCCCAAGGTGGTATTCATCTCTTGAGGTGGATCTACCATTCTCTTTATATCCTTTTGAAGTTTTTTCTTTTTCTATGGTTTCTTTGACCCATGAATCTTCAGGTTCTTCTTCTGAACTATCGTTACTTGTTCTTTGAAATGATCTACAATTCAAGTTCAGTTACATGATTAGAAACATGTCATAATTTCCAAAACATATTCACAGTGACAAATACATGCAACTATTTTAGCCAATGCTACAACATTCATCCATACCATGTATACATACAGTAACTTCTAGATGCATTCTAACCCAATATTATTAAGAGTGTGTACTACTCCTAATATGACAGCAAAGAGGTTTTAATCTAGATAAGTATTAATGGAATGTTGTACAACATCATTGAATTCTTACCCATCATGTGCAATTCAGTAGTATAAATTCAAATACTCAAACATGCATAACACATAAACTGAATATAAACAAATCATAACCAAAGAATATCATAAAAGGACAATTGAATAATTATCTTTATTTTTTTCATAGGTAGACTCCTTCTTGAGCCTCCAGCTTCATCATCTTCTTAATTCATAACAACATAATTTCTTATCCAAATGCTAATATGGATAAGAGGTTCTTCAAGAATTAAGTCCTTCATATTCCTCATCGCTTGAGGGATATTATTTGAATCGTGAAAGCTTGAGATATAGCTGCTCCCATCTTCTCTTCTCTTATTATGAGTTGAGCTTCTTCTTATGTGCACTCTTCCAAAGTCCGCTGGAGGTAATCACTTCCTTCTGGCACACATTCCTCGAGTGAATGAATCCCATGATTTGGGAGGCCATTCAAGGCGGTTATAACAATATATTATTCTTCTTCAATTGCGCATTGAACACTTCCTTTTGGTGTCTTCAAGGATGACACATGAGGGATGAGATCATATTTCATAGAATCTGCAATTATTCTCTTGGCTCTAGCCTTAGCCTCATTTCCCTCTGGCTCTTAGAACCGCCTTACTGAAACACTGATCCAAGTCAATTTCTTCAAGGATCACGGATGTCCTATACTTCCATACCTGGAACTTGTCATATTCACCAAGATTTTCATCAAGATGGTGTGATTAGTCATTTTGAAATGAGAACCTCAAATGTAAATGGTAAAAAATTAGATCTTACCGATTCGAGGTGTCCATCCTTGTTCCAGAGCTGGCTGATCTAGGGTTTGTCAGAGAAACCCTAACTCTCAATAATTGGAAATTAAAACTTCTGATTGGATAGAAATATGGGCCTTTTCAAAGCAAGCTGTCTAATGTACTCCTTTCCTGAAAATAGTGGAGGGAATCTTCCGGAACAGGAAGCCCTAGTTTCCCAATTTATTCTGCAGAAATGACTGATATTGGTTCTGTTGTATCTCCAAATTTTTGGATCCTAAAAGTCTAAAATTATCACTGTGATATCTTGATAAGTCTTATTTCCAACCCCATAGGTTATAGCAGAAATGGATTCTCCAATTGGGACTTATGCTACATTTCCCAAGGTGACTGTTTTGGGGACTGTTCAGCATAATGAACATTTACAGTCTGGCATGTGTCACTTTTTCACATTCTAGGTTTGAAAAACATACTACAGAAATTAAATTCTGTGCCCTACCTGAAAATTCTTGAAATTTGATTTGGACCTTCCTAGCCCAAGATGTAGAAAATCTCCCTAGGTAACCGGTTTATGATTGTATTATGGAGGAGGATGGAACCCTGATTTGGAGGAACCATATCTCCTGAAGTATAGAAATTATGAGGCTGAAATATTTACACAGTGTACATCACAAATTTCTATTCATCCTATAAAAATTTTGGCTTCTTCTCCTTCTCCAATCTCGCATTATAGAGAAAGTGCTAGAATGACTAAATTTAGTCTTCTAGGGTTTTCAGGCATGAAACATTAATTTCCATTAGCTTCCATTGTAGGTGTATTTCAGCTGCACAGTGAGACTTCTCTAATTTATAAAATGCTACCACCAACAGATGTGCCTCAGTGAGGCAAGTTAACCTATCCCTCCTTGCTTGATGAACTGTGGAGAGAACACCTTCAACTAGGAATCCCTAGTTCTCGCAGCTGCATAGTGCCTTCTTTTAGAGAGGATTTTATACCATGTTAGATTTTATTAATATCTAATTAGATTATATAGGATCTTTATCTGAAATAAGAACAAGTACATAAAAATTCATAACATATAAAATATTCACAAGACACAAAGATTTTCATCAAGGAAACCATAAAGGATAAAACCCTGTAAACTTCTTCAGAATAGTAAGGTGATCAAAAGTAGTAATATGGCTTCAACAACTATCTTTCTCTTCTCCTCTGATGTTACGGAGAGAAATTCCTATGGCTTTGGGTACCACAACAAATAGCTTGACTCTAGAAATCAGTCCTTCCCAATATGCAATAGAAAGTAAATGTCTAACACTAAAGGATCAGACCTCTTACCTTATTTTGGACGGTTGAAGTAGATCCTCGTTGAGATTTCCAACTTCATCTTGAATTGGTAAATTATTTCCTCAACAACAAGTAAACAATACAAGCATTCTATATATCATGGTGTTAGATCTATTCTAGCATATATAATCAATAATGTATAAGCATTTGACATAATCCAATGGATAAAATATTCATTCAAACACACATTATTGGACACGAAAAGATATTTCTATTAGTATAAATCAGAGATTACAAGATACAACCTCTGACGGCACGTCTGCGAACCAAAGAAACTAAATCCCCCACTTGGGCCTCCACCACTTCAATCCTCCATCTCTCGATAGCAAGCTCACAAGCAAAAGGCAAGCTTGGGAAGAGCACACTAGTGCTCCAAGGGACAAAGGGATGCAGACTCAAGCATAAGTTCTGGAAACAATGGACTATAGTTTCTTTGCTCTCAATTCTCTCATATGCCTTCAATGTACCATAGAGTTCCTTATATAGATTTTCAAAGGGGTAATGAAAGGTCGAATCCAAGCGATCTCAAGGCATAGGGAAGGCCAGGAGTCAAGTGAGTCAGATCCATGTCAAGGAAAACTCCAAAAGGATTTGGATTTTGTGCACATCCTGATGTACGCGGTTTTAGTGGTAAAACCCGCGTATATACACGTTTAAGGGTTTAAAAGTAGTGTATATGGATTTTCACATGTTTTTAGGGATGGTCAAGGAAACATCAAAGGACAAAAAATGGTCCATGGGGTCCAAGGAGTTTGCAGCGGGACAGGGGAAGGCCATACAAAGTGTGACTCACATGGAGTGGTGAAATCAGCTATAACAGATGCCCCCTAATGTGTGAGTTCAGTGGGGTCATACGATGGCTGAAATACATTATAAGTCCATCCCAGAAGTGGAGTGATGAAGGATCCCAAATGGAAGACCAGCTACCCAATCAACATAGTACAATAATACAAATCTGCACATAACTGCAAATACATATAGCAGTCTCGGAATACATAAGAGTACAATGGCCATGAATAGGCATGATACAAGATATCACATAAGTGGTCATCGCCACGTACAATATACATAGATCATAATCTCCACGATGAAGATATACAAAGGACCATGATCTCCATAATGGCTGAAGATATATAACAGATCAAGATCTCCATAATGGCTAGAAATATCTGACATATACTCGATCAAGTCACAAGAGCTGAAATCTCATGAACACTGGCACGATTAAGGAGGTAGCATATAAGAGATGCCACCAATCTGGAAAGTCTTCTACACAAACCGCTATGAGTACATGTCCTACTATGCGAATAGAGGTGTCGAGGTCGAACATAGTAGTCCACTGTCTGATTAATGGTCATTAATGTATACCATTAACAGACGCAAGATCACCCACCGATAACGAAAATGGGAATCAAGGTACTAGAGTGAAAACTAACAAGTGTGAATACATGTGTTGAGGTCGAACACTTGAGAGGATCCATCGATGAGGGGACATTGATGTATTCCCAAATACTATCGATGGTGAGAGAACCTGCCACTGATGACTGCAAGTCTCAAGGCACTCAAAATGACTCTAGATTCCAATCCCAGAATAAATGATCTGAAGTCGATGGGATGAAATACGCTGGAAGGAGGGAATTAAGGCATCCCTCATCATCCAACATGAGGTACTCAACAAAGCTGTATAATGTGGAAGGACTTTATCATAAGGTGCACAAACCAGTAACTGTACCGGGAATGGCCAACATGCAAAGTCAAGATAACTGAGGAATGGATGACACAGGTTTCAACTTCCTTCGAACAAGATCATAACGGCATATGGTGACTGAATAAAGGCAGCATAGACTTGATATACAAACTGGGACATCTCTGCAACATAGGAGGCATCGACAGAGGCTCCATAGGGACTGGAAGCTTAACCAGTCGGTGGAGATAAACACAGATAAACGAGTACAAATCCTAAAGTCAAACTATAACCCAACCAATGGATGTGATATATAGTGCTCTATTCAAAGGCGACACGACTCGACAGCTGCCACAAATAACATCTTTCCTTGTTCGGCGTTTTGGTTTTTTGAATTTTTTGGACTTTTTCAATTATTTAAAGAGCTTGAAAAAGAATAAAATTGCTTTATAGTTACAGACTAGGAGGATACGAGTGTCATAAAGGAAAACAAACTAGTTCCAAGCAGTGGAACATGCCTATGCTCAATGGAAGGATACATGTGTAGGATATCGACACTCGGGGGAAAATCCCCTCCCGGTAAAAAAAAGGAAACAAGCTGCGAAGGATATATAAAATGGCTCTGCATGGCTATACATGAGACAAGCTCAGGCTATATGGTTGAAACGCAATGTCAGGGAAGATGGCATAAAGCTCAATAAGGAAGGCAAAGCTCATGATAATGCATTCACAACTTGACATGAGGGAGTCCTGAGGGAAATAGGCCAGCAAAAGATCAAGAGGAGTATGAGGCTCTTGCGAAATGTCATGGCAGTACTATACAATGGACTCCCACACCCTGAAGGAGAAAATGTCAGCATGGGCACCAAATGCAAATAAGGTACTAACTAGGGTACCCATGTAAGGTGAAGCTCTACTACTCATATCATGCCATTTCTAAAGCAGCAAGAAGGTTTCGTGACATAATAGAGTGGGTTCGTACCTAAGGTCATGATAAGATGGTCATAAGGTCATGAAAAATGCAAACAATGATGAAACCTAACCTATATGCTAGTGTAGACATGATACCTGAGATCGGCATGAACGGGCCAATCCAACGGCTAAAACGGCACTGAAAAAGGTCCTCTACATCATGAATTATGTCAAAAACGGTCCAAAATGGTTAGAAAATGTCGAAACTATAGGAAAGGGGTAAAAATTTTCAAAGATTTGAAAATTTTCTATAAATAGTAAACAATTCAAAATATTATAAAACATTTGAAACTTTTACCCATTTGAGCTCAGATTTTCAACAGCGAATTCCAGGAGATCCAGCCGGCAAAATCCACCACCGTTTCTTTCAGGTATTTACCCATGCTCTTCTCTTTCATGTTGATGCAATTTTTAGCAAATTCCATGGTAAATTAAGCTTTCTAGGCCAACCTAAAAATGGCGTTGCGGCCCACGTGGAAATCAAGGGTTTTTTCATGTATAGGGATGGATATACGCGGAAAATGCCCCCAAACCCATGTACATATGCGACTGTTTTGAAAACAGTCGCGTATGTGGCCACGCATAAGGTTTCTTCAATAATATAATGGGTAAATTGGAAATTTCTTGTGCAGGATGGGCCTAGAGTGGAGAGAGCATGAACATGGTGAGGTAGAGGAAGCAGTAAGGGCCAATCTAATGGCTCAACAGTCTCTACGTGCATGTGGACTCTACAAGTTTTGGTGTCTTTGTGGCTTGAGGGCCAAACCAAGACTATTACAGATGCTAGTGGATTACTGGGATCCAGACTCAGAGTCCTTCGAGATAGATGGGATGTCCCTCACTATAGAGGTGGAGGACATATACTTCATTCAAGGGCTTTCTAGATGAGACAAAGTAGTGAACCTTTGTTCTCGTGGTGGGCTAGGTGGTGGCCTGACTATCGATGAGTACATTGCAGTGTACTACTATCGAGACATAGAGAAGGTGGGGAGTCAGGTCCCTACCAACGCTATACAGGTGCTGAGCCTAAAGGCCTTACTATTGACATTGGGAAATATAGCACGCTTGGCATCACTCCACTAGGCCTCGCAGCCTCTGATGTTCTATGCAGTGGAGTGCATGAGACCCATCATTTACGACTGGAGCACTACACTACTAAGCAACATGAAACATCAGCTCAGTGAGTGTAAGGTAGGTAGAGTGTGGAACTTTGGGTTCAGCAGTATTCTGAGCACGTTTTTCTTCGAGCATGTTCCAGGATTGAGCCCCAGAGTGGACGTTCCTCTTAACGGGATTTGAGATCCGGCCCAACGGCATTGGGCAGATGCTATGCACAGACTGGGGGGTGGTAGGGTGGCCAACCCATATCCAACTGACTTCTTTTCATGGTGGCGACGATAGATAGTTTCCATCGATGAATACCCCTATGCAGGGATAGATTTCTAGGGGGACCCGGACATGCCGCTACCACCAGGATTGGCATATGGCGATATAGGTAATGAATCTCGACCCTTTGTTTTTTAAATTTTTTGAATTCTTTAATTTTTTTGTGTTTTCTTGATTATATGGAATCAAAAAGACATATTTTTGCATGACAATACATAGTGACATCTACCATTTATGTGCAGATGTGGGACCACGATAGCCAGAAGGCTTCCCACATCATAGATGAAGGGGAAGAGGAGATGATATCACGGGTGTGGATGCGGAGCGGATGCTCCAGAGCATTCATAGCAATTTTGTGAGACTGACACATAGGGTTCCCATGGCACAAGTCAAGGACTTTCCTGAGGCTATGCAGCAGCAGGTGGTGGGTGTACCACGCGCATGGGTGCAATTATTCGGACAACTAGCTAGAGCCGTAGTGACCTTCCATGATCACAAACCTCCTCCTCCTCCACAGGATTAGACACCTAGGAGTGTATACATTTTGTACTACCACGTATTATATGTTGGTGGCTCGAGAGCCCCAATTTTGTATCATGACACTATGTATTATCACATTTTGGTTTTTATATATAAAAAATTTATGGTGATCGGTTTATTTATTTACAAGTGTAAAAATTGTGTTTGTGATTAATTTATTGTGACTGAAACAAATGCCAATCTAACACGTAGTTAGCATATGAGTCAGCAACTTGATTATTATTTCTTGGAATATGTATATATGTTATATTGTCAAATTGTTGTTCTAACAATCTCGCATGTAAGAATATTCTCAATAACGTTAGATCTCCAACATGGTACAAACCATTAAGCTGTGACACTACTAAATCCGAATCAAGACGTACCTCAAGAAAGAGAATGCCATGTGAAATGGCATCCCGTAGAAGCTCAATGATGGCACTATATTCAACAACATTGTTGGAAGATGGCCCTAGACATACACCTCCTGAAGACAGTACCTAACCCATAGGAGTATAAATCACCCAAGTAGCAGAGGCTGAGTGTTGAGCGTGACAGCTCACACCATCCATGAATCCTATGTAGGTAGAAGATTCCATTGACATATACCAAAATAAACGAAAACTAATCACAAACCCAATCACGATAAGAAAAAGACCTAACTATGCAAAACTATACAATAATATACAATAAGCAGCCTTGGCTGAAAATTATGCATAGTATTTCTTGAGATAGAGCCCATTTCTAGGATCCACCAAGGCCATTCCTTCGTAATCCACTAACTCATATGCACCCTTCTCTAACACACGCTTGACCACGTAAGGACCCCGCCACATAGGATTAAATTTCCCTACCCCCAAGGGTTCTTTTGGTTGATCCCACAAAAGAACCAAGTCTCCTTCACTAAACCTCCTTGGATAGATAGAATTATCATATTGGATCTTTACGTGACGTTTATTGACTTCTAGAGCCACCAAGGCATCCTGACGCTGCTCATCAAGTTTCTCAAGGTGAACCAAATGCTCCTCCAATGGGGAAATTTTTGGTAAGAGTTCTACAGCTAGCTTCAAAGAAGGAATCTCGCATTCAACCATCGATATCGACTCCACTCCATGTACAAGTTGATATGGAGAAAGACCAGTGGCAGTCTTAACAGCGGTTCGATATGCCCACAAAGCAGGATATAACATGATGTGGCAATTATTCTTGCTCTGTGCAATGGTTCATTGGAGAATGGATTTGAGTGATTTATTCACTGCCTCTACATGTCCATTCGCTTGAGGATAGTAAGAAGAGGAATGCTCTTGCTTATACCCTAACTTCGACACCAACTCTTCCATCATACGGTTCTGAAAGTGCAAGCCATGGTCAGTGACAAGCTCTTTCGAAATCCCGAATTGAGTAATAATTTGGTTGAATACAAAGTGAGCAGCTGTCTCACCGTCGAATTTTACTGTAGGCATAGCCTCAACCTATTTCATGAAGTAATCAACAGCCACTATAATATGATGGTGCCCCCCAGCCGAAGCTAGGTTGCAATCCATAAAATTGAGCCTCCACTTAGTGAAGGGACCGACGGTGATAATGGGATGTAACGGGGCAAGTTTTGAGTGCATATTACATGTGAACACCTGGCAAGGGTGGCACCTCTTGACCGCATCAACACAATCCTTAAAGATCGACGGCTATAAATAACCCGCTCTTAAAATCTTTTGAGCTGTAGAAAGCCCAGATAAATGACCACCACATGCCCCTGCGTGGAAATCATTCAGCACTACCTCAGCCTCTTCATGAGTTAAACAATGTCGTAAAATGGAATCTACCCCATGGCGGTACAAAGTGTTATCCACTATGAGATAGTTCTTAGAGACGTGACGTAATCGTTGTCGTTCATCTCATGAGAGGTGAGTAGGGGTCTTCAATGTTTGTAAATATATTATGATATCCCCATACCATGGGTCTAACATTGAGATTAAAAAGATGTGTTCATCGACAAACGTATCTTCACAAACCAACTCCTCAGCCTCAGTCGGGAAATCCGATATAAGCTCTGCAAAAATTAAAGACTTCTTCGATTTTGCCAAAACAAACTCGAGACCGAATTCTTGTAGAATGACAATTCATTTATTATATTTTCCCCCAATCATCCTTCGGGTGAGGACGAATTGAAACGGATTGACATGGGCTACAACCAAGGTCTGGCGAAGGAGAATATAATGTCTCAACTGTTGAACCGCATGTATGGTAGCTAAAGCAAGCTTCTTGACATGAGAATAATGAATCTCTGTGTCAATAAGGTTCTGGCTCAAATAATATATGACATGCTCTTAGAGCTCCTCATCCTCTTGAACCAAAACCATACTAATCATCTCTAATGATGTGGCCACATATAATAGAAAATCATGGCTATAGTCCGAGGGATTAATCACCGGGGCCGATGCTAGGGCTCACTTGAGTGCATCGAAGGACTCCTGGGCTCGCTCATCCCATTAAAAGGGGGTGTCCTTCTTCAAGAGACGCATGAAGCCTCTAGTCAAATTGGGAAAGTTGACAACAAATCTTCGTAAGAAGTTTTCCATGCCTTGCAAACACTGAAGATGACAAATATTCTTTGGGGGAGACAACTAAAGTATTGCCTCAACCTTCAAAGGGTCGACTCTTATACCCACTTTAGAAACGATGAATCCTAACAAACGCCCTGACTTCATACAAAATATGCACTTATGAGGATTTAATCTAACCAAATATTGCCAGCATGTTTCGAATTACAATCTCAAGTGATAGGGATGACGCATTCTCATGAGAGAATGAGCAGCAAGGTCATCCAAAAATACTTCGATAATTGACTTGAGATCGTGGAAGATCAAGGTCATTGCCTGCTGAAATGTAGCTCCAGCGTTTTTAAGGCCAAAAAGAATTTTTTGATATGCAAACGTTCCCCAGGGACAAATAAATGTAGTCTTATATTGGTCCTCAGGTTTAATTTGTATCTGATTATATCCGAAAAAGTTGTCCATGAAGGAGAACACCTCACTACCCGCACACTCATCCAAAATATGATCAGTAAATGGTGTGGAGAAATTGTCCTTAGGACAGCATGATTCAAATCGTGAAAATTAGTACATATGTAGATCGCTCCCTGCTTCTTATCTACCAGAATGGTGTTTGAGACCCACTCCGTCAAGGGAACGGGATAGATGAAACCAGCTTTCGACATCTTCTCTATCTCTGCCTTAATCGCGGGTGCTTTCTTAGGATTCACCGCACATAAACGTTGTCGAACAGGCTTAACATTGGGGTAAGTCTTAATCTCATGCTCGACAATACGAGGGTCAATACTTGTCATCTCGTCATAAGAACAAGAAAAAATATCACGGAATTCCTTAAATAACTTGGTGTATTCAAGAATCTCAGCATGGGAACATTCTACCCCAATATAGACATTCTCTATCGTGCCAGGATTGCGAGAGATGTTGATAGGAATCGTTGAAGATATGTTCACCATGTTTCCATCAGCCATCGAACCAAGAGAGCTTAATGGAAGCATAGGACTACCAACTCTCTGACTAAGAACCACCCTAAAATCCTCACGCTCCAAGCGGTCAAGCTCTGGAAGAAAGTATGATATATGATGGAGTTCCTCCCGTGGTGGCTCAAATCCCGACATAGCCTCAATAATCGCTTCATCTGAAGGGAAAACTGTATCAAGGAAGTCGTGTGCGTGAGAAGACTGTACTGCCCATGCCATCAGCACATAAGGTTCCTCCTCCTCCATCCGCGAAGAGGAAGGACTAGGCTCTGCAACACACTTGAGATTAGCTTGATAAGCTATCATAGCTGCAGGCAATGGCACGTCCGTCACGACGGGCTCACTCGAAGTACTCGGTGTAGGAAGAATCCAAGGATCTACCATATGACTTGTGTGAAAAGACACCAAACTCATAGATGTTGAAGCCTCATCAGAACTAGATCCTATCATGAGGATCGGTGTAGGACAACTAAAGCTTCCCATGAGGTATAGATACATGCCTACACCCACACTCCCAGTTGCCGGCTGAGAGTGCTCAACGATCGAGATCGAAGCTCCCGAAGATGCGGTAACAGACGGATTCTTGAATGTCGTTTGATCAATCGTTACGATCTTCCCTTTATGTGGAAAGCATACACCATGGAACAAGGAAGAAGCAATGGCTTACATACTGTACATCCAATTCCTACCGAGTAAGATATTGTATTCAAGGGGCGCATCAACCACCTTGACCTCTATCGCCACAGTCTTCCCTCCCAAATGGACATTAAGGGAAGGAAGGATGTCGTGCGGCCTAAAATATCTCCCATCGAACGTAGTTAACATGGTCACTGATTTAGACAGCTCAGGAGAACCCAGACCCTTCCAATAGGATAAAGACATCACAGAAGCAACAGTGCCCTCGTCAATCACAGTGCGCTTGACGGTCATATTCATACATTCTATGTGAATCGAAAGAGAGACATATTAGGGAAACTGAGGTTGAAGTCCTGTGGTTTCAAATTTGATCACGGAGGAAGAATCATCATCATTCACATGAAGGGCAGAAAGCAACGCCTTCCTTTGCGAAGGACAACTCTAAAGCACTTCCAATGCAGACATCGCACAAGGAGTTTAGCCCAAGTCCTCGACAACTGAATAGTTATGGGTGGATTGGGAATTTGGATTATGCCCTGAATGCTTAAGGACTCCGTTAGGAATGTGAGGTGCAGTCTCATGTTTATCCATAGGTTTCTCAATACGCAAAGGGAACCCTGGTGGATCAGGTTCTTTGCCTGGGCTGGGTTGTGATGAACCATAATCTTTCATATGGGTCACAACTTTCATAGCACGGACCATGTTAATGCACCCACGACCACTACCCTTCGGCAGACCATGATCACCACCAGATTGGTCATGGGAATTTGAGTTCATATTTTGATTATGCGGTAAAGGTTTAGTTAGCACAGCTAGGCCCTGTGCCAAGAATCTCAAATCTTCCTCAATACCAGGGCATAAGTAAGTGAGGTGATCATCCTTACATAACTTGCAAGGAAACTTAATCTTACGTTTAGCTTTCTTGTCCCCCCCGCATTTCGGCCGTTCTTGTCATTACTATTAGCATTCTCCTTCTTATTTCCACCCTTACGATTATTTTTACCCCTTTTTCTATTCCGTCCGGGCTGCTGGTTACCCTTCTGGTCCGACGATTGCACAAAAAGTACACTCATCGTTTGGGCGGGTTGACACAAAGCCATAGCTTGTCCTGAAGTAGATTGGTTGATTGACAATTGGATAACTTGTTTTTCAACCGAATCCATAGGTTTTGCACTTGCACAACCCACAATGCCATCGGCATGTGGTCCAAGTTTGACTTTGGGGTCAAAACTAGAACGCGGAGCATTTAGAATAATCTCATATAACAAACCGGACTGAGCATAGATCAAGTCCAGTTATTGAGCCCTAAAAATCTCTTGTTCCTCATTCTGCACTCCGGATGTGGAAACATCCTTCGCTATATATGGAAATAATGACTTGAAGAACCACTCGAGGAGGAACTCCGGCGGTATAAAATATCTAATTAACCTCTTTCGTCTACGCCACTCTTGAATATGATCAGAGATGTGTGTGGCTTTATCTTGTCGAAATGTCGACAAGAGCTCAGTACCAACGTCATAACGCACTGGTAGCTGTAAGTGATTAAGAAAATTCATCGCAAGGTCATCGAACAAAGCGAAGGCTCCCCCAGGTAACTCTATATACCATTTCATGTTAGGCCCTGTAAGGGTGCATTGAAATAGCCTCATACAGATTGAGTCCTGGTGTAAGGAATTCGAAGAGCACCATAGGTGAAACGTAGTAATGTGTTTGCTCGGATCCTCTCCTGGTTTGCCCTTGAACTTAGGTATGTCCGAAGGAATCTTGGTAGGGACAGCCAGCCAAGCCGGGTCATGAGCTACCGGATCGTTCGTTAATCTCGACAAGTCAGGAAGATTGAGTGTTGCAAGGAAAGGGATCCTAGGATGATGAGGTCGATGGACCACTCCCTGATTCATATAGGCCTAATTACCACCATGGCCTTGGCCATAGTGCCCTCCTCTCGTATGACCCGTATAGGGTGGCGTGGAAACACCATAGTGTGGTGGACCTTGACTAGTAGGAGCTACAAAGCCGTAATTAGGATAGTAAGTAGGTTGTTGATACCTACCCACATAAGGTGAATAACCCTATCCATACAGCGTCCCACAAGTCATCGCATGAGATGTCCCATAGGACACTCCATATGTAGGAACATACACTCCAGAAGTAGGAATATACATTTCGAAAGTAGTAATATGACCCCTAGAAGTATGAGCATGACCTCCTGAGGCAACGGGTGGTACATGAGGGTGAGACACAACAGGTCTAGTAACTACAGTACATACATAGCTTGTAGCATCATTTCAGCCTGAAGGACCACGTGAATAAGCTGGAGGGTGAACATTTGAAGAAGTAGGGACCGAGGATGAAGGGACCTCAGTAATAATGTACATATTATTCCCTATCATTACCCATCTCGGATTTGGTATCCTAATGGGATCACTAACCCTAGACCTAGGAGGAACATATGACGTAGCTTCCACCACTAGGATGGAATGTGCAATGTGATTAGTACTCCCAAAACTCTCTTCATGGTAAGGAATGAGAGTGCCCCCAGGCATAGTGTTAGGATCGAACTTAGATTCGACATGAAATGTCAAATCGTGTGTGGGGAAACTAGACATACCATAACTACCATAACTAGTGCTTGCGGTTGCAAAATGAGTCTCTGCATCCTCCGGCATTCCATATCGGTAATGTGTCAATGGGGAATCAGCCCTATAGTAAGTAGGTCTATCATAAGCAGTTCCTATCTTGGAAATCATAGGACCTAACTCATCCAAGTCGGGTGAAGGATCATAAGTAGGAGTAAAATCCCCATCGTCAACACGAATGGGAGAAGGTGGTTTAAGAAGATCCTCTATATGGTCTCCCATGGTGTGTGAATCAATGTGTGAGATAGTTTGTCTGGACTGTCTAGGTCTCTCTCCCAAAGGAGGAGGAGAAGTAGAAGGCATAAGTCCTTCTAAACTATGAGAACAGTGGGGAGTTGCACTCGAATCCACAATGACTCAAAAAATAAAAAAGACTCTCTATTTACACAAACCCTAGGCAAGCTATCGTGCACAGAGAAACCACTAATAAAATCTAAAGCCAAATGCAAGCAAACAAGGGCTAGATAAGTGAGCTCCTGAATGAAGCAGGTATGTCTCACCTAGGAGAGGCTTGAGACTCCCATACACAACAAGCGGAGGTATGTAACCAATTATTGTGGCCCTCAACTTCAACGCATAAAGAAACTGTACTATCCAACCCCAACCTGGCCGGGACACCCACAGAATAACCCCTGCAAAGTACCCCCTCGATATCCTAGGTAAGGCCACTAAGGTCACCTCAATATAATCAATGCTCAAGTGGACAGTCGTAGGCGGGATTGACCGTATGGGCAGGGTAGCAAAGCCTGAAACTCTCGAAAGAGCCCCTAGATACGAATTCAATCTTGGAAATATCTCTGGTGCTACTTAGTTATGACTAGGGGTCATCCCAATCAATAACCGCTCACACTGCCTCGTGCTTAACTCCCTTTTGAGAGGAGGATCCTGAGAAACACTGGTTATACCAAGGATTTCACACACTCACCTGGATAGACACATACATGTTGTTGTTTAGTTATCTTGGAGAATTTACTTACAATGAACTATTCCAAGATTCTAAAACCTAAGCTTGTTAGTGCACCCTAGAAAAGAAAAGAGTGTAATTCATTTTAATTTAGCGTTGATTTTAATTGGCTTTATTACTCAAAATAGGGATATGACCATGCAACTAATGGTGTTATGACGCAACATGAAGTAAAATACACGCCTAACAATCAATGCAAATGCATTGCGTCCATGAAAACAGGTTATGCTACTATGTGAAATGCACAATTTTTCTTCAAATGATGAATGCAAGTTTTCCTATATGAAATCCTAACTAATACTCCAAAGCAAATCTAGTGCAAGTACAATGCAAAATGCAAAATGCAATGCATGATGATAAGCAAATATTTTTGGATTTTTTGAAATAAAATGAGATATGAAAATCAAAAGAATGATTCTACAACCCTCAGACTCTGCAAGCACACTCAAACAACACTCAAGCAAAGCACTAAGGTAAAAGAAATCTAATGCAATAATCCCAAACAAAAAATTGAAAATGCCATGACAAGAACTTTCTTAAAAAAAAAAATTAGCCTTAAAAAAAACATCTCTGGTCAGAAACATAGGTATAAACAGACTCAGGCAGTGCCAAAGGAGACTCAGCAAACATCAAACTTCACCCAGCAACCATTTAACTTCCACAAAAAGGCAAAACTAAGGGTATACGCGACTGTTCGCAGTAAACCCACGTGTATACGCGACTGTGAGTTAAAAACTCACGTACATGAAGAAAGGTGAATAAAATCAAGGAAAACATACAAGCTGAGACAAAATTCACACCGATTAGACACTACCAGGCATACATGCCCCCAGACTCGACACAGAAACAAGAGAGAGAGAGAGCAATTCAAATTCATTGAATGCCAATAAAACAACCCCCAAAGGACAACTACTAGGAACTCCCCAGTGGAGTCACCAATTTTGTTACAGAGAGAAATTCCTATGGCTTGGGCTACCACAATAGATAGCTTGACTCCAGAAATCAATCCTTCCCAATATGCAATAGAAAATAAATGTCTAACACTAAAGGATTGGACCTCGTACCTTATTCCGGATGGTTGAAGTAGATCCTCATTGAGATTTCCAACGTCAACTTGAATTGATAAATTACTTCCTCAACAACAAGTAAACAATACAAGCATTCTATATATCGTGGTGTTAGATATATTCTATCATATATAATCAATAATGTATAAGCATTTGACATAATCCAATGGATAAAATATTCATTCAAACACACATTATTGGACAGGAAAAGATATTTCTATTAATATAAATCAGAGATTACAAGATACAACCTCTGACGGCATGTCTGTGAACCGGAGAAACTAAATCCCCCACTCGGGCATCCACCACTTCAATCCTCCATCTTTTGATAGCAAGCTCACAAGCAAAAGGCAATCTTGGGAAGAACACACTAGTGCTCCAAGGTATAAAAGGGATGTAGACTCAAGCATAAGTTCCGGAAACAATGGACTATAGTTTCTTTGCTCTCAATTCTCTCATATGCCTTCGATGTATCATAGAGTTCCTTATATAGCTTTCCAAAGGGTTAATGAAAGGTCGAATCCGAGCGATCTCAAGGCATAGGGAAGGCCAGGAGTCAAGTGAGTCGGATCCATGTCAAGGAAAACTCCAAAAGGATTTGGATTTTGTACACATCCCGATGTACGCGGTTTTAGTGGTCAAACCCGAATATATACGCAATTAAGGATTTAAAATTAACGTATATGGATTTTCACATGTTTTTAGGGATGGTCAAGGAAACATCAAAGGACAAAAAATGGTCCATCAAGTCCAAGGAGTCTTCAGCAGGACAGGGGAAGGCCATACAAAGTGTGATTCACCCGGAGTGGTGAAATCAGCTATAACATCTGCCTGTCTCTATCTCTCATGCTCCTTAGAGAGTGTGTGAGGTGTGTATAAATGAGGGAGAGCACCTCCCTATTTATACCCTTTCAAGTCACTGACCAAATATAAGACTCGAGCCTACATGTCATCTCACATGGGGCCGACTTCTCCTAGAGAGACCACAATTACATATTACATGATGTTACACTGGGGACTATTGCCTCGACTTACAATGGAGGTTGTACCCCAAGGTCTGGACATAATTTAGACATCCCGTAAAGGGGTAGCCCACATCCCCAATGGGGGTACAACAACATACAATGATAATATACATTAGAATATCTTTCCAAGTTACAAATACATCAACATTACATAGTTTTCCTTCGATGTTAATTTCTAAATATTTACATAGTTACCAGAGTACTATAATAGTATAAATGCAACATTTGAATAGTACATATCATCATAATCCTAGACAACCAAATTCTACTAGAAGTAGGCACAATTTCATCTACCATCCCCATAAAACGAAATGAATAATGGAAGTTGGCGAGTGGCTAATAGTAATAGTTACGAAGCATGAACAATTTTCCCTCAGCATCTAACCTCTCTCTACCTTCACCTAGCCACTTTGTGAAGTAAGGAAACTAACACAAATACCATTCCAACTAGAACTACAGAACATTGATAGTTGTTTTGATTTCATCTTATTAATAATCATCCAAGTCTGCTTTGACCTTTAGTAATCCTTAATGTGTTTCATCTCTGATTGCATGTGTAAGCCATTCCTTCCATTCCATGATTCTCCTAAGCTCTTTCCCTTCACAACTCTAATATCCTTTCGAAGGGATTCTATTTATCTGTCACTTAAGGCTATTGCTGTCCTTGCTTTCCATTTTATTGCCAAATCTTAAACCCTTGTGTTGTTACGATACATCAAAATGTATAGCAATTGTAAGAAGATTCTGTATTTATTTTAAATCTTCACAAGGGACTGAAAAAGTTGAGGTAAATACTAAATTTTCTTATGGATCCATCATTGCAACACCTATTATTGATACTTGCCACTCTCCCTTTGTTATCCTTTTGTTTTGTCCACTATATGTTGGTTGGTTATTCTTCTGCTACTACTGTTGTCAATCTAGGAGTGTGTTGGGAGTGATTTTGTGTATTTATTTATTCTCTCAGAGTCTCATATTCTCATAAAATGAATTACAGAGAAAACATGAAATGACCGTGATACCGTTTAGTCGAATATGAAAAAAATCAGTGTTGTAGTATGTTGTGTTAAGTTTCAAGAAATTACATTATGTAGATGCTAAATAGAATTTCATATCTCCTGCTAAAAGGATCCAGATCTCTCTAAAACTCGTAGATAAAGTATTTCAATTATAGCCTATATAGACTAGCCATAGACAACTCCAAAATTAAACTCAATACATTCATCCTCTTAAGAAATAATTTTTTTTCTCATATCAAATCTTAGATAAGATCTGGCACAAATCTAATATAGAGGGCATAGTCCAGATCATTGATGAAAAACTATTGTTCACAAAAATTGTCAGACATTTCACAGACTTCCAAGATCAAGAGTGGAACTGTTCAAGCTATGTAATAGTGCAAAGGCAAATATCTCATAAAAACTCTTAATGGGTGTAAACAACAATTGATTATATGAACATACCTCATGACTTCTAGAATAATTTTTCAGCAACCTTAAAAGTGTTTCAACTCCAAGAAAATCATTGGTTTATAGTTTGGGAGTGTTCCTGGCAGTTTTTGAAGCCGATTCCATCCTAAATTTGACCTCTTCTCCTAGGTGTTACACTGAAAGGCTATAGCTGGCAGTTATTCTCTAAGATATTTGAGCCATTTCTCTGCAACCTCCCTAGGAACAAGATCTGTAAACCTTTTTTAAAAATAATTCAATGAATATCCTTTTACAATATAAGCTTAAAAATAAATACGAGGATGTAATTATAGCAATGTTTGTCCAGGAATCAAATCACGTCAAAATATATTATAAGCATCTTTTTATTTTACGCATGTCCCAAAAGCAAGATAAAAAGCAAAGGCTAATAGATGTTCTTCCATAACTTCGTCCGATTTTTTCATTTGTTTTCATCTTGGACCTTGATCCTCCAGTTTGAAATGGTTTTAAAGATCTCATCATTTCCCAGTACTTTCTGGGTTCTTATGGTTTGCTTTCACTTTGTGACATGGCCTTTTCCATCCTTTTTTTGTTACATGGTTTTCACCGTAATGTTAATGTAATAGAAAAGTGAGGCATATTTCAAAAAATATAAAAAAAATTAGATGGAACTGTAACTGAATGTAAAGCTCACTAAGTTGAAAAAACAAACCTATTTTATGAATAAGTAAAACTAGATGCTTTTTAGGATTGGATCTCAACACCATTCGCTCCATGTCTATACATCATGTTCCAATATGATCTCCCGCATCTAGCACCTCCAAAATAAGATCCGATGCTTTTATAATTTTAACCAATTCTTTATAAAAATCTTTCTTTGATATGTCTAGGCTCAGGAAAAAATGGACAAGTCAAAACCTCTGAAAATAACTATACCATTAAAAAAACTACCTAATTTACTTCTAATAAGGGAATAAAAATCCTACCATGAATCATGCCATATCTTGATGCATCTCTTGAACTAAAACTTTTCTTCACAAAATCATCTTGTCTATTTGAAATTGAATTGGTAATATGCTTCAAATCTCCATCTTCTTCTAGTAAACCATGTTTCCTTTTTTGAGCCTATAGACAAAATTTTTAAGTCTTGTTAGTGTTTCTTTTAAAGTTTGCACATTTACACGTATTCCAAGCATCTGGGAAAGTTGTCTCTACATTTATTTTAGACACGAATTTAAGCTTTAAAAAACATTATTAATGTTCAAAGCATGAGAAACATATTGTACAATTTTGTATTGAATCTTCAATATAGATGGATCATCCTTCAATTAATTAGTTTGTCTTCTATTTAATGTCCAAATCATGAGAAAAATGTACAATATCGTATTGAAGCTTTAATACAAATGAATCAAACTTCAGTTAACCATTTTGTCTTCTATTCCCTAGTGGTTCAAATGGGCCCTATGATGTATGAATGGAGTTCTAGCTCATCATTGTGTTGGATGGTATAGATCTATCACCTCCAAGAATGCCTTCTTTCTTCAACCTCTGCATGAACTATTGTGGGAGTACGTTGGTGTTGTGCTTGACATAATTGAGAATATTTTATTGTCATCAAAATTCTAGCCTTGGAGTGCATAGGGTCTATTTCAAATATGTTGGATTTTAAATGTGTTGAAATAGGAGTGATATTCTCTCAGCCATTCTTGATTAAGGCCTTCAATTGAGTGACTTTGAAATTCAAGGTCGCCAAGCCTGGGAAGCAAGCTAAATTTGGGGTGTCCGTTCAAAAAAACTTGTGATTTCCCCTCTTTTACCCATATTGTGTAAAACACACTTTCTTTAATTATTTAATTGATCATAAACAATCTTGCATGAATATTTGAGGAAAGATAGAAGATCTGAAACCTGCATCTTAGAGTAATCCACTTGATGCTTCAGGTTTTGAATTTTTGGATCTATCTATTAAGACCATCCTCCAGAATAATTACTTGACTTTGGGATAACTTTGCTAGTCTAACATAAGTGGATGCTACTGTTCTTTTGGTAGTATCTTGTTCCGTATACAATGTTTTCTCTCTAGCTTCAAGAATAATAGTTTGACCTGCCTCCTGCTTGGTTCTTTTATGAATCTGCTTGTTTACAACCTTCTTCTTAGGATCAAACATGAATTTATCTACACATACATTTACGACATGTGCTTTTGCATGTTCTTGAGAAATCTGGGACAAAATCAGCGAATAAAGAAAAACCAATAGTTCTCTTTACCTGTTGAAGTCTCCCTTGAACCTTGAATAGATAAATCCATTTCAGTATCAGACATTGTGCTTAAACTGTTCACAGATGTCGTTTCTTATGTTTTGTATAGTTGATATTTAGGTAAGGGTTGGAATTGAAGGGGAACAATGGAGTCATCCGTGTTGTGACTTGGGGTCATGTTTTCTATTGATATTGAGGTCTTCAATAGAATCAACAAGATTCCCTTTTGTGGCAACAACTGTAGAAGTTGGATTACCTGTACTGAAATTTCTTATTGGATTGAATGTACTGCCTGTGCCATGAGCTGATTTTGATGTTGGATCCTCTAAGATTGCTTTGAAAGAACAAGGAATATCCTTTTCTATAGGATAACAGCGATTTCTTGAAAAGGGGGAAGGTGCCCCATGTTTCCTTTTTTGATATTATAGACAAAAGGTCCCCCATGTTCTACTGATAAGGGGGCATGTGATTGAGAAAAAAATCATCAGCAGATAGGTTGGAAGTACAAATTGCTGACAGTTGTCCCCCAACACCTCCCCACGGGGAGGAAACTAAGAGATTGTCCAAGGTGGGATGCCAATATCACAGGATAAAAATACTAAATACATAGTTAAATTTGTCAAGATCAACATAATTAGATTTAAATAATTTGCACAATGTGTCATAAATGACAACCATAAAATCATTTGTTGCAGTTTGTTTTCATTTAAAGATTTAAGGAAAGCTTATAAGTTGATCCTAAATGCAGGTAAGTCATTGGAATAAAGGAGATCATTTGGTAAATCTAAAGTGGTTCAAGTTTGTACATTACAATAGGATTAACAAGTTGTAGTTGAAGTTTTTTTTGAAATTAGAAACATTGTTAATGATTCTTTATGTAATCTTAAAGGATTGTGGATTATTATAGCAAGAAAAATTATTTCGACTGGATGACTATGGGGTTGCTTAGCTGTTGGAGTAATGGATATCATCTGGTAAAGACACAATGGTTCAGGTTTGTACATGGAAACAAAGAAAATACGGTTTGTCAAGGTAAATTTTGGCTTCACAAATTCGGTATCCTATATGTGCACCTCTTTCATTCTCTTATGGCCTATCATATCATCATCCTGCCTCACAGACCTCCCTCACTATAAAATTCTTAAAAAATTATGCTTCTTCCTGAGAAAAGTATTTATAGCTTAAATTGAATGAGATCATTTAAAAAATTTTAATACTAATGTGATCATAGGCCATAGATTTTATAAAATGGTAATCTATAGTGATGAAATAACTTGCAAAACCCTCCATCCAACCCTCATGAGCACCTCTATTTGGGTTTATTTTACATCTTTAGATGATATGATTGTATCAAATTATACAAATAATGACATGGTGAGCTAGTTATTCCTTATATTTCTTCTACTTCGGATGGGTAAGAACTTGCATACTGTAAACTGGACTATGGGATGACTGTCATACAAACACTTAATTGCATGGGAAGAATATTATTTCTCACAAATTTCTCATTTCCTTATTTTTATTTGATGGGAGATCGTTCTCTGGATAAATCATTGGCACCCAAAATCATCCTTTTGATAATTTTTCTGGGATTTCTCACGGTTCACTACACTTCATTAACTTACATCAATTTCATTCTTTGTACACAACAAATTCAAGCAGGATCCTATGTAATTCCTGCCAATCTAGAGAACCTTGATAAACATAGAAATGGATAGAATACTTGTCCAACCTCCATAATGGGTGTCATGATTAATATCCCAAATTTCTTTTACAAATTCTCCATTAAACCAAAATACCCAACTCTTGTCCCAAATTGTGGAAGCCATAAACATGAATTACTCTTTGCTTTGACATAAAAAAACAAATACATAATAACTTTGATTTTAAAAGGTACATTAAGCTTGAAAACACTTACAGTGCTCTGTGAGGTTGTTACAACATTAGTTTAAATGATTTGACCTTGTCTTGGGCCAAACTGTGCATGCTCTGAACTTTCGTAGCACCAATCTATGTTTTTACACAGGGGACACTACACCTGTGAGAAATATCCGTTACAGGCACAATCTTTGCCATTTTGATTATTTTCAAATTGATGCTATTGATTTTCCAGCACTAAGATGTGGTTGCATGAAATGAATATGTTGACATACATTTTCAACTCACAAGAGTTTAGCCAATATTTGTTCACATTTTTGTTCGAGAATCTTCACAACTTCAGTAAAAATCACCTCAGGTGGCAATGGCTCCGTTGATTCAATGGTAACTAGAAATGAAAGTTTGTTTGATTAAACAACTTCATCCCAACTGATTCATAGCAGATGACGAGTTTCTCTTCTCTATAAAGGTGTTATTCTTGTGTGTAGAATTTTGGTATATGCAAAATAACCATGAACAAGAAACATAGAAAATTTAGATTTCAAAATATATTTTGCTACAAATTTCTCTCAGTAACTCAGTAATTTAAGCGACCATGATTAGGTAGGTGGCTAAGAATTATATGTTTTTAGTTCTTAGAAAGTAACTTCTATTTTATTATATGTTTTCAGTGTCAATTGAAAATATAAATATGTGATTTCACTAATGCATTTGGGCGGATTTTTCCATGAAATACTTCCACGTTTTGAACATTCATGGATTAATACTTCATTTTTTTTTATCATGGCAGAAAACCATGGCAATATCGACGTTTTTAATTTTCAACGAACTTTCATCTCTATATAGACGATATATGACTATCTTTGCACACCCGGGAAACCAATTCCAGCTTTCAACGACTCTTGGCTGTTTACGCGTGGGTGAATTTGTAATGGCATTAATAATTATCCTTGCTGAGTTAGAGTAGGCTTCTCTTTTGCTGAAGCTTCACAACTCTACTCAGATTTAAAATTTTATTTTTTGTTACAAATCTGTTGGGTCTGGGTGAAGGGGTACCCTATCTGAAAGAAGTGTTTTATTTATAAAAACTATCAACAAGATGCATCAGCTGCTTCCCAGTCCCTGTCTGACAAGCACACAAAGTGTTTGTAGAGTCTCTAGGCTAAAAATTCAATCCTTCCATCCTTGAAAGCATAATGTGAGAATGTGAAGGGAAACGTCCGTCCATTGTACTGCCTGACTCATGCATTTTCAACACATTTGCTATAGTTGTGATTGATTGAGCATGGATTGAGCCTGTATTTATTTATCAACCGTATCCAAAACTAGATAGATCAGTAATACTCTGCAACAATCATATAGCCATAAATTCATAAAAGGTAAGCATGCATCCTTTTTGGGGGGATACAAACTAACATTAAGGCTCAAAATAACAGTTGTATTCTTCGGGTCATATACCTTACGAATAAATTTAACAACCCTGCAATGCCCTCCTTTTATTAAAATTAGAGTAATTGCAACAAGAGGGTCTAGTCAACAATGAATCTAGCCAATTTGTTTTCTTTATAGACCTGATGGTCCACTAAGCTATTGTTCATTGACACAGTGTTAATCGTTTTCCACAGTAGAAGGACAACTTTCATTTGGACCATTTGGGCCACCTAGTGTTCCAATGCCCAAACTATCAAGGTCTCCTTGTGAGTAAATCAAAGGCCATTGCACAACACTTGTTGGCATCAAAGAAAACTTCAGTATGTTAGAAATAATTCTCACTAAGAGGTGGGGTGAATCAGTGAGCTAAGGCTTCAACTCAATTTCAACTTTTTCTACCAATCTTATATCATTATTTCACAATTGCTTCAACAACATATTTATCAAAGAACAATATCAACTAGGCACATGTCATTCATCAATTAAACACATCACTATCAAGACATTGCAGAAGGGACACGAGATATAGTTTTGTAATCTTTATATAAGTGGAGACTTCAATCTCCAATATGGGCGACAACCCATAAGGTGGCACCACCCACCAAAATGGTTCTGTTGGATACAACTGAATGGGATGCTACAACATCCAAACAAGATTCAACTTGTCAAAATACCAATAAGTCTTTCCCCAGCTCCACCCAACCTCCCTATAAAAATTTTAGATTACAAATTGTAATTGATACATCAGACTCTTCCAAAGTTTTCCACAGGCACACGCATCAAAAATACCAATCAACAATTCTTCATTCTATACCCAACAAGTCATTCAACATACAACATACTGCATCCTTGTCTCAACTCTGTCCATACACCATTAGTATCTTGTCTTTAGTACTGTCCATATCAACATCTAGGCTTCCAAATTTTTTAATTTAACACTTAGACAAAATTGTTTTTAACTTGTAAAAACATTTTTTCTTCTACTTTGGCAGATTGATTTCTCCCTCATGTGATCACCATAAGGAAACCTACAAGCATGGATAGATAACCATTTTAACAACGAACAAGACCATATCACAAGATAAATCTATTGACACACACACAACCTTTGGCAAGCATTTCAAAATAGCTTCTCAACCTCTTTTGAACATCAAAACATGTTTCTTCCCATTTTGCTTGACTCATACTTCAGACGTGTGAACACTCTATGGAGACCTGAAGTCATGAGCAGTTGGACAACTTACCAAAGAATGGATCCATGAAATTTGATAAATTTACTTGCACAAAGACAACCCTTGGCGGGAATTTCCAACGGACCTCTCAAACTCCTTTTTTTAACACTTGGTCAATTTTCTTTTGTTCTCACTATGCAAAATATTATTTTTCCTATTTTTGGAAGATTGATATTTTGCATATGAGACCATGATAAGACAACTTGAAGGTATGGCTGGATAGTCAGTTCACCGAGGAACATGCCTATGCTACCTGATGAATTTTATCATCAAAATAACCCCTCCCGCAGGCCTTTCAAAATGCTTTTTCAATTTCCCGAATCTAATACAACCAATTTTCTTGTGTTCTTAAAATGCAAAATAATATTTTTCTTACTTTTGGTAGATTTATATCTTTGTCATAACACTCCATGGGATAACTGATACCATGGTTAGATGCACCCATCGACAAACTATATCCTAACACTTTCATATTATTTTTCTCATCATCCTATGAGATAGGGCGGGCATTTCCCTGAGGCCACTGAGGTAGCTTTTCCAGTACTGGAATAGTCAAAACAACTTGAAACTCTGTTTTGGAAGACCATTATCTTTGTCATCAAACATCTTCTTTCAGAACTGAGACCATGGTGAGATAGCCTCTTCAACAAGCTATAGGATGATAGCTTCAGATAATTTTTATCATACACCTATAAGGTACGGTGGGCATTTTCCCAAGGCCACATGAGCCAATTTTTCCAACACAGATGATTTTCTTAGTCTGGTCCAATCTGCCTAAAACACTGTTCTTGCAGGTTCATAACTTCTTCCTCAACTACTTCCAAGAAAATTAGAAGACACGGTCAGGTAGGCCAAATATCAATCTACAAGACCCCCATATGGTGCAGGCATTTTCTTCAACACACAATTTGTGGCGGGAATTTTCTTAAGGATACTTGAGCCAGTTTTCCAACACTTGGTCATTTTCCTGTTTTTCACCAAATTACCATATTTTTCCAAAATGACTGTCATTAATGTTGTCATCAATGACAATCCTATTCATCACAGTCTTCATGTTTTTATTTATAGAAATTGTTATATAATATACTGCATTTATAGAAATTGTTATATAATATACTGCATTTATAAATATACTTATATCTAATGTATTTGACAAGTTACTATTTGGTATGGTGTAGGTAAGACAATTACTTTTCACTACAAGGATTTTTCACTATGAATGAAAATGCAAGGAATCCTGCTCAGTTTAGAGTGGCATTAGAGGCAAGGGGAGATGGAGAATTTTATTTCCCTTTCTCTGATTGCAGGGGCTTGCAAAGAAGAAGAATTTTAATAATGACAGCTGGAAGACATTGTATGGAGAAGGGGCACGCCGCAGGGGGTTATGAATATCATCCATTGGTAAGAGGTTATTAAATTTTTAATGTATTCTCTGTAATAGTCATCATGTCATGAATTTTAATAAAATGTATTATCATTTTATTTTATGTTCTATAGACACTAATTTTACTATGTTGTTTGTAAATATATAGACAATGTCCCCAAAATGTCCCCTTCCAAAAAGTTATTTGCCAAGTACTAGCAGAAATACTCATTTACAGGGTGACAAACATCTAGATCAAAATATTGAAGATGATCAAGTTCTTAATGATGATATGGATGGAGATAACGTTACAGATAAAAATCAGGAAGATGAGATACATAGATTGATCCAAGACACATTTGCTCCAATGGATGAGGACAACCAAGATGATAGTCATGGTGTTGATCCTCTACTTGAGAAGGCACACCAACCTCTTTATGAAGGCTCAGAAACAAATCTTCTATCTACTATATTCTTGTTAGTGAATTTGAAGGTTTTGAATGGTTTATCAAACACCTGTCTCACACAGATACTAAGGTATGTAATTTGTTAATTATTTATGTTTGCATGTTCACATGTACATAAAGGGTTGATTTTTTTCCTATATTGCTATTGTTATCTAATTTGTAAAGTATGGATGTGATATTGATGATTAACATTGTTTACATTGACTTATTCTTTTGAATTTTGTAGATTGTTAGGTGAATTTCTATTACCAAAATCAAATATTTGACCACGCACAGATAGAGAGAAATATGTGATTATGAAAGAGTTTGGAAAGGAGTATCAAGATATTGATGCATGTCCTAATGATCATATCATATACTATGGACAATATGCATTAGAAAATGAATCCCCACAATGTCAAACAAGTAGGTATCGAACCAATAAAGTGAAAAAAAGGTGTCTCAAAAAATTATTTGTTATATTCCGATAATTACACGTCTCCGACAGTTGTTTAGGTGTCAAAGTATAGCACAGTTTATGGATTTCCATGCAAAGAACATAAGTCAATATGATGTTCTTCAAATTCCTGTAGATGGGTCTACATTTAGGTGCATCGAAGAAAAGTGGCCAATTTTCAAAGAAGAACCTTGTAATGTTAAACTTTCATTGGCAGCTGATGGTGTCAATCCATTTGGAGAGCTTCGTTCTACCTACTCAGTGTGTCCTATTTTTGTTATAAACAATAACCTTCCTCCTTGGATGTCGGTCAAGAGAGAGAACACAATGTTGGCAATGATTGTTCTAGGTATTTAATTAATTTGTATTTTTTTACTTGAAAGTCTGATCACTAAATAGTTCATTTCTTTGTTTCGTGCATGATAATTATGTATTTTATATATAACGTCATATAGCTAAATATAATTAATCATGTATGGTGGACCAATTAGGTAAGTACCAGGTTAAAGATATGAACGTATATATTGAGCCTCTTATTGATGAGTTGTTGAAGTTATGGGTTGGCATCACTATGTATGACATCTCTAGACCAATAGGGAAAAGACAATTTCAATTCCATGGAATACTTGGATCGAAAATTCATGATGCTCCTGGGTTAACACATTTTTGTGGTATATTGTTACTTTCTTTTGTTCTTTAAGATTATATATATCTATTGAAAATATCATGCATTATTTTAAATGGTAATTTTAATTCGCTACACTAATTCATATATCTTGTAAGTCTTCAAACAAAGGTTAAATTTGCATGTCCAGCTTGCGGTCCAGGATAAAATCTCGCCATTCAAGGAGTTTAGCAAAGGAAATGTTTGATGAGTATAGGCACTTTCTGCCTAAGAACCATAGTTATTGAACTATAGACAAAGCAAAATTCAATGTTAAAGAAGAGAATGAAAAAAAACCATGAAGAATGACACATCGCCTATGGGATTTGGAATATAAGAGAAATTGTCAAGGTATGCCAAATTATTTATCTATTGTTGGAATATTGGTCAATACTTAGCTAAATTTATGAATATGCAAACAATATTTTTCCTACTTTGGCAGATTGATTTCTTTCACATGTGACCATCATAAGGAAAACTGAAAGCATGGGTGGATAACCAATTCAACCAGGAACATATCTATGCCACCCTATGAATTTTATTAGCACAAGGACACTGTTGAGTATGGTTGTCATTGATGTCAAAGGAGTTAATTAATGACAAGATAAGTGTTGATATGGCATGTGTGATGAGGTTGAAAAACACATGTTGGTGTCTTAATGTCTCATGATGTCATTGTTACATTCTGGTAGTAGTTGGTAATGGTATGATAATTTGGGGATTTTGACTAAGTGTTGAAAAACTACCCTAAAGCAGCTGCCTTATGAAAATGAACACCATAATTCATAAGAGGAATAAAATGCCCACCATGACCTACCATCCCATATTTTTTTGAAGTATCTATCTTACCATGGCCCTGGTTCTTAGAAAAAATCCTTGAAGAAGAAGATACATGTCGCCCAAAAGAAGGATTTTTGGTCAAATTAGTCAGAATTGCTCTAGGGAAATGCCTTTCATAAATTGTGGGTTGAATAAAATGACCGCACCAAATGGTCATCCAATAGGTGTATGTTCTCCATACCTGACTATGTTCTTACATTGGTTTGACAATGCTCGAGGAAGAAGATATGGATCTACCAAAACAGGGTTTCATGTCGTCTTACACCAAAGTTTAGTAAATTTCCCACCTAGGGAAAATGAAGATGAGTTTGGGAGTGAAATAAGCATAGGAATGCTCAGTAAGGTGTTATACATCATCTAGTAGCATTAGTTCAGGTTTTTGGTGAAATTAAAAATCCACCTTAGGTTTTGGAGAAATTGTTTATGGAATTATTGGTAAAATCTGCCTAAGCGGCCTCAAGGAAATGTGCACCACCTCTCATAGGAGATGAGAAAAATGATCTAAAAGTGATAGGATATATTATGTTGGTTGGTGCATCCAACCATGGTTTCATATTTCCCAAAGAGTCTTTGAGGAGGAAGATATCAATCTACCAAAAGTGCCTCTCACCTTCATTTGCACTATCCCAATAAAATGCCCACCAAGGTTAGACGATGAGGTTGTAGGAGAGAAGATTGGAATGGTTGAGTCAGAATGATATTACTCACATTTTGGATGTCTCACTCTACAATATTGATGAAAACAATAAAATCACCTTGGTGACTTAGGGTTTGAACAGATTTCTCTGTGTCAATAAGCAGTTTGGAAGACCACTTTCAAATGCTTGCCAAATGTTGGGTGTATGTCAATAGGTTCATCAATTGGCATGGATTTGTTCTTTGTTGAAATGGATATCCATCCATACTTTCAGGATGACTTACAATTGTCACATATGAAAAATACCAATCTGCCAAAAGTATGAAAAATACTATTTTGCATATTGAGAAACACAAGAAAATTGCCTAACTGTTGAGAACAGGATTTTGAGAGGTCGTTTGGAAATGGACGCCAAGGGTTGTCCTTGTGAAAATACGTTTTTCAAATGTCATGGATCAAAGACCACCTGGAACAATTTTCCAACACTTAGCCATGTCTAAGAATTTCTCCAAGGCTTATCCTGAAACCCTATTTTTGGCAAACTTATAACATTCTCCTCATAAATGATTAAGGAAAACTGAGACCATGGCTAGATAGCACGTTCAACAAGATATATCTTGATATGGTGGTGCGAGAATTCTATTTAAACCATGAATTATGGCGGGCATTCTCTTAGAGTAGTTTTGACTACTTTTTCATACTTAGTCAATTTCCAAAGTTTCACAAAGTTGCCATATTTTTTTCAGAATGATGTCAGATTACAACACTGACTTCCTGATATGACTAGAAAACCATTATGTGTCTTTCCAGCCTCACCATACATGCCAAATCATCATACTTTCCATGCCATTACTTCCTTTGGTATTCCTTTGTCTTTCACTGAGTTTACCCTGCCATCATGTCTTTGGTTATTCTTTGGTCATTCACTGAAATCCTTTGACATCAATGACTATCACATTCAACTTGTATCATATATTATATAAATCTTTGTTTTTTTTTTAGTGAATTATGTTCAACGTGGTGTGTACCTATATTGATTAATTAGTGTTAATTTGATTTTGTTGATGTTTCATGAATGTCGTTTAACGCACGAATGGGCTTCCACGAGGAATGAAAATTTACCTGATGCAATTCAGTAGGTTGCCATACTACGAGCACCTACAAATAGTTCATTTGTTTGATACAATGCATATCGGGAAGAACATAACATAATGGTTATGGTGAATATTAGATGGAAGGACTGGCAAAGAAAGAATTGGAAATATTTGTAGTGACATCCAAGAAGTTAATCACGCATTACAAAGTGTGATCATTAATTCTAATGGTGATGGCCGTCAACAGAATATTAGTCTTCCTTGGTGCTTGACGGAGCAACAGAGCAATATTGTAAAAGCGGTCATCAGAAAAATTAGGTTTTCGACGTGGTTTTCCTCTAACATAAATAATATCTTAACGAAAAAAGGTGATTTTGGTGGGGTTAAAATGCATGAATGGCATACATTCATTAAGGTAATTGTGAGTTTTTAATATATTTCCTTATTGGTATGCACTATTTTATTAATTTTATTCTCTTATTTGGGAATAAATAATAATTATGTGTTTTTTGATATAGTATGTTCTACCTTTATCTCTCCTAGACGACTTTGACAACAACATAAAACAAATTATTTATGTTTTTGGAAGATACATGAGGTAAGTAATGTTTTATATGGAAAATGTACTTGGTCTGTGATTTGCAGAGGAACTTATTGACATATTATGTTTTGACCACAAATTTTATATATGGCTTGATATTATTTTATTGCATCATTTGTAGGTGGATTTCCTCAAAAGAAATCCATAAAGAAGATATAAGGTATTTGAAGAGAGAAATTCCCCGACTAATGTGTGAAATGCAATAGTATCTACCTCCAGCATTTTTCAATGCACAAGAAAACTACCTCATACACCGAGTTGAGGAGATTGAATTATGTGGACTGGTACACACAAGGTCAATGTGGATGGTGGAGAGGTAGTTGAAGTCGTTGAAGGATCTTGTTAGACAAAGAGCACGTCCTAAGGGTTCTATGGTTGAGGGATATATGGTATGTCAATGCATGGTGTATATTAGTGAATATCTACCTAAATTAGCAGAAAATATGAATGTGGCTCACATTTGGCATCTCAACTCCATCAACAAATTTTAAGGGAAGGTCCTGGTGGGGAAAGGTACACTAAGGACCATGAAAGGTAATTATTAGATTTTGTGGAATTAATATATCATGTATTTTTTCAATTTTATTTTATCATATTGATTTGTTATTTTTTTATTAATCCTGCATATTCAATTGTATTAAACTGTGCATGTAATGATATCCAATTAATGATAGTGAATTGTTATTTTTTCATATAGTTGCTCGAGTGTGGGATGCTTTACATTTATACATTGCAAACAACCTTGATTGGATGGAGCATTGGATAGAAGATTGTGAAGAATGCTTCAGTAGGTTATCATGGGAAGGGGTCAGTGAGATGATTAAAATAGCGCATCATCATCGACATCAATTTCTTGATCTTACGTCGCAAAGGGAAGTTGATTTAGCCTATGGTCTAAAAGATAAAAAGGCAAGTAAATTGTTTACCCGCATTTTTCTAGTTACTTCCCATTTTTTCAATGTATTTGGTTTGTTTAAGTTTTCAAATATATTTTCTAAGTCCTATATGATGTTTATTAATTCACAATGTACTTTTTACTTGTTGTCAATGTTGAAGTTAAAACATCACAAGGTTATGTTGTGTAATGGTCGTAAATTTTGTATCAAAATGTTGGATAATAAGATGAAAACCTCGGATTGTGGGATAACTGCAGTGTTTAAGGTCACCAATGTTTCCTCTAGAAGTGACAAACATCCAAAAGAAACTGAGAATAGGTACTATGGGCATTTGTAGGACATAATTGAGTGTGATTTTAATTCCTTTAAAATAGTTTTGTTTGAGGTGAAGTGGTACAGGATACAGATGCGTGAATGTGATCCTAAAAGAGCTATTATTGAGCATGATAATGGACTTACCATGGTTAATACAAGGGCATTTGAACCGAGTATAGAGCCTTATGTTCTTCTAAGTCAATGTGAGCAAGTCCTTTACTCAGACGTACTAGGTAAAGCAGGTTGGTCATACGTTGTTAGATACGATCCAAGAGAAAGACCAATAAAGTATAATCATGTAGATGATGAAGATAATCATGAAGAAGAAGAAGATGATGATGATTCAGATCAGGAGCAGGTGGCTGCAGTCGATGTGTTCGATGAATAAGTTGAAGAGGTTGATCATCCAAATGTAGTAGACTATGATCTCATTAACGATGTCGATGACTATATTAGTGAAGATGCCATTGATGATGATGTTGATGTGAATGAGCCTTTCATGAATATGTATTCTGAACCAGATCTTGATATAGATGTTGAGTTGGATGAAGAAGAAGATGAATGATATTTAATTGTTGAAGAGTAGAGGCATGTGTTTATATCTTTTATGTCATGATGATATTTATATGTTTTTATTTCCAAAGTGCATACCAAAGCAAATCCTTGATTTATTGCTGAAAACCTCTTTGCTAGCAGAATTTGTGAGCCTAAAATACAGCACGAGTGCATCACCTCACCTCTGCTTCGAACCTGGATAACCATGGTCAAACTTCAAATAGGGGCGTTCATTATGACGAGGGCAGTTGAAATGCGGGCATCCTCATTTGCAACCCCAATTGAAACATAGTCATCCACATATGATAGTGTAATAGTAAAAAAATTTCAGGAGCATTATGATGCATGGAGAGATGCAAAGATGTGGCCATCAGGTATGGAAGCTATCCTGAGGAAAGCATAAGTTTTGAAATTTTTGTGGGGAATGTTTAGTTATGTTGATGAGGAGATAGATGAGGAAATTTCAAAATATGATGCTGGGAATATGGAAGTCACAATTTTTGAGAAGCGGGTATACCTCGACCCTGATTTGGTTTCCCGAGCTACAAATATTACATGCAAAGGGGGAACAATTTTAAGCTCAAGGAAAACCCCTGGACAAGAGAAGCTCCAGATGGGTAGTAAAATTTGTGGGTGAGAAGTAAATGTTTTGAGCAATGGTTTTGAAAAATGCAAGATGCCCCTCCCAGAATATACAAAACTTTGATTCATATTGTCCTTAGGACAATTTTAAATCATCACAGGGATGACATTTCGGGTGAATGTATGTGGGTAGTGATACATTGGGTGGAAGATATAGCTGTAGATATTCCTTATCTACTAGCTAAGAAACTCCACTCTTCCCTGCAAGAGAGCTAATTAAGGAAGGTTAAATTTATTTTCCTGGGCACACTTCAAAAAATTATTGATTTATGCCAACCCCATGCTACTAAAATAGAATTGGTGATATCAACTAGCATGGAAAAATATCTTTGCCAAAACCACTTGTTCATAAAACATACGTTAGGAAACGTAAAAGTAGGGAATATAATGAGGAATTGCCAGTACAATCTCCTTAGCAAAATGAGGAATTAGTACAATATCCTGAGCACCATTGGGAATTACCATTACACCATGCTGAACAGAATGGGGGATCGCCAGTACAAAGTCCTGACCACCATGGGGAATTAAGAGTACAATATCTTGATTTGGTAAAAAATGATGAAATTTGTGCTGCCATAACTTTGAAAGAGTTTAAGGGGCATGTAGATAGAGGTCATTGGGAGGAGGTGAGAGGCAAAAAAATGGAACAAACTACTGCTCACTTTTCCATTCCTCAAGACATTCTTGATAGAATACCTCCTAAACAGTTGGAAATTGAGTATGATTGTTCTTCCAAATCAGAATCAGGGGCTTCCACTATGCATTTAGACATTGCATCATATAAGTTTGAAAGTAGGTACGTGTTCATCCTATATGATAAAATGGAGGATTTCAAGGAACAAGCTTCCTATATATGCAATTGGGTAGAAGAGTGCTTGAGAAAAGATGATAATATTTTACAATGCCTAAAACAGATAACAGTGTTGCAGAAGACAGTTGTGGATAATCATTTAAGAGCAGACAGAAATATAAAAGGGAAAGAAGAAATGGTTACATTATTATCCAAAGAAGTAGAAAAACACACTGATGGTGCTGAAAAAACAATTCAGTCCATGAGGGTTGTGTATGAAGAGGATTTAGAAAAAGCTAATGCTGAAGCGAGTGAACTCAAAGAAGAGTTGAAAAAAAGACCACCTGTTCTCAATGTACCACTAGTGAGGATAGAAATGGGCCCTTTACATGTAATGGAGAATAAAATTAAAGAATATGAACAGGTAGTACAAGAATATTAGTTGAAGTTGAAAGAGTGGGAGGGAAGCCATGGAAAAAAAGTTGGAGAATTAGAATCAATAATTTTCGATTTGAGAAAAACCATTTCTAGGAAAGTTGATAAACCAAAAGGAACAAGGTTAGCAAGGATCTCTGAAACTTTAAAACATAAAAAACAAAGTAGAGGAAAAAAAATTTCCATTGAAGAAGGTGGTGAAGGTGAAGGTAAGGGTATCAAAGGAGATGATGGTAAGGGTAAGGGTAAGGGTAGAAGGAAAAATACACCTACAAGTACAATGTCCTTAGAAGAGTGAGAGAAGTCCTTAGCAAGTCAAGAGGAGATGCTACAAGAAAGCTTCTCAGTGAGCCTTGCACTAGGTGATTTGTATGCCTTATCACTGTTACATAAAGAAATGAAAGAGAAGATGGTCGGGAAATGTTACACCCCGGTTTTGACTCCGTTTGCATTCAAATGTATATGATGTATATATTGTAATTAATTGTGGCGTGGAGCTAAAGGAAAAATCCCCACGATCATTTTAATTTTTTTATGTTTCGACAATTAAAATCGTTATCGATGGTATATCGTGCTATCCAACACATATTAATTTTGGCATCATGTAAATATGCATTTTAATTAAAAAGACCCCACTAGCTATGTCAATGCAACCATAATGAAAAGGGAATGATTTTCCTAAGGATAAGGAGGGGGAAATGTCTAACCCTTGGGATCCATTGGGGAAAATCCAAGTGTCAATTGATGAACCATTTAGCTCTCACCCACATTTTGTCTCACTCACCTTCCCTTATCTGATTCAACTATGAAATTAACTCCTGTAATGTTAGTTGGAGGCAGTTATTGCATGGATAGTGGGTGTGGCAAGACTGTTAGTCCTTTCCCACATGAACACTCCATTAGGGAGCTCATTTCAACCTCACGTGGGCAAGAAGAGGGGACGACCCCATTATTCATTTTTTGTCCTCAAGCATGGAACTGGGAGAGCGGCTTCACCTTCATTGTTTTGTTATGGGTAGATCTTATACACGATTTGGGATCCTGGACATTTTCTCCTCACGTGTAGGTTTGAGGTTTTTCCTCACGTGGTCACTCAGTCCTCACGTATGCATACCATGACTAGTTCAATATTCCTCTTCTAATTTTGTTGTGTGTGCAATTTCCTTCAATTTGTGGTTTCTGTGGATGTAATCCACCTCCACACAGGTAGTGTGTCCTTTCCTCATGCGGCTGAGGATTAGTGGTTGTATTTCCCCACAATTTGGTTTGTTGTAGGTTTTTGTTGAGTTTTTTTGGCCATGATAGGGCCAAGAATTACTCTGGAGTCAAATTTCTCAGTCTAAGCTGTGTATTACCCAAGTTTCCATTCTGGGTTTGTTCTTTGGTGTCTTCCTTTAAACCTAAGAGCTGTGAATTGTTGTGTTGGTTGTTTTGCTGTGTGTGCACAGTGGATTGGTCTTTGGACTGTTTAGGAGTGGAAAGGAGTCTGCTTGACAAACCTAGTGTTTACAGGAGCCTCATAGACAGAGCTAGAGGGTTGACTCTCTTCTCTACACCCACTGAATAGCACTGGAAGGGAAGTCATGTCCCGAGGGACTGTGTAGAAGAGAAGGGAATCATTCCTTGTGTTGGGTGTGTGTGGATGTCCTAGGAGTCAAGCTAGTTCTGTTGTAGGCGTCCTTAGCTCTCCAGTGATCCCACTAGCTTAGTAGACAATGCTTCCATCTCCTGATAACTTGAGAAACCCAACTTGTTGGCTTGATTATGTGTTGTTGTGCACTCTTAGCATGATAAACCCAAGGGTGTTGGCTTGGATGAATAGTGTGGTATCCTTGGCTATGTGTGAGCTTGATTAGTTTCCTTATTCCTTGTTGGAATTATGCCCAGCTCGAGGGTGGAAGTGTTGCTGAGAGATTAAGGAGCACACTGGCCTATGGTTGGGTGCAACTTTGTAGTGACATAGCTGGTTGCGAACGAGTTCCCTTATAAGATAAGTATTCTTATCTATTTCATCTCTGCAAATTGTATTTCAATGTTTAATGAAAATGATGAACATGCAAAATGCTTGAATGTATGGTTTTTCTTCCGCTGTATTGTAATAATGTATGCATGTTTTACTTCAAAGCATTTCAGTTTTTATGTGTATGTTCATGGGGCTAGTTGCCCGGGTTAGATCGTATGATGGTAACGTCCTCTTCGCCAATTGGAGGGTCGGGGACATTACAGTGTGGTATCAGAGCACACGTTGCAGCATGGGCCTAAATGGGCCATGAAGGAGTAATGATAGAGGTAGGTTACCCTCTGCCTAGCAGAGAAAAAAAATGAGAAAAACAGGAAGAATTTCAAAAAATTTCTAAGTATGGAAAATATTGAATGACTTAGGCTGAAGTCCATCTGATACGTCAGATGACTTAAGCTGAGTTCCATCTGATACATCAGAGGACTTAAGTTGAGTCCATCCGGTAAAGAAGCCAAGCGAAGAGAAATTTTGAAAAATCATCCAAGTTTGAATTTTTTTCCGAAGGTATCGGCTGGGAGGAGCCGAAGGTCTCGGCTGGGAGGAGACGAAGGAGCCGAGGGTCTTGGATGGGAAAAGCCAAAGGTATCAAATAGGTGGAACCGAGGTGTCGGCAAGGCTCGCCGGAAGGGAGCCAACGTGGCGATGAAAAGAAGAAGAAGAGAAGAAAAATTTGAATTTTTTTTCTAAGTATAGGAAATCTCAGAAAAAGTTTTCCGATGGCTCTTGGGTGAATCCCTTCGAGGCATCAAAAAAGAATAGAAGATCAATTAGATGAAGCATTGAAAAATAATAGAATATTGATTAGCTAAATCATTGGAAAAGAAAAGAAGATCAACCCGAGGCATTAGAAAAGAATAAAGATCGATCAGGTGAAGCGTCGAAAGACAGAGGAAGATCAACCCGATATGGCATCAGAAGATAGAGGAAGATTGACCCGATGTGTATCAGATGAAAAATGAAGATCAATCCACTGAGGTGTCTAAAGAGTTGTCAACTAGTGACTCGATACATCAGATGGCGAGTTGGGAAGCTATCCGATTAGATGAAAAAAAAATCTGAGTTTTTTTTTTAATTTTTCATTGGGTTTTTTCAGTGGGAAAAGCAGATTTTCAATAGTTTTTCAGTGGATTTACAGGTGCTGAAAAGGAGAAAAATGGCAGCTATCTTATGCACCAGATTGTGTGAAAATCAAATACTTACAAAAGAAAAAAATGAGGGCATTGCCCTTGACCCCTTTCGTCTCCCTAAGACTGTCGTTCTTGGTGGAAAGAAAATTCTGTGTTTTGACAAAGCTGTCAATATAGTATTGTCCAAATGAAGGTAAGTAATTATGATCTCATGATATTGTTATGTGGATAACAGTTGTGTTTATTAACACATTGTGTAGAACTATAGTCACCTTCAGAGTCAGCATTCCGCATAGAGTAGTTTTCAAAAATTCGTTCTTGGTTGGGCCAAGATGAGGATGAACGACATGAATGATGCACAAGATCCCTATGAGTTCAAGGAAGATGCTATGGGAGAAAATGCCAGAGTTGGAAATGACGAGATAAATTCCAATGGGAGAATATTTTAAGATACTCCCCCAAATTTTGCAGCCACCATGAGGAGCCTAAGGGTAGATTTGCAAAGTTGAAGAGAAGACAATGAAAGAATGCTTAAGGTTCAAGAAGATCAAAATCAAAGAAATGCAGCTATACTGCAGAGTTTGATAGACATCTAGGTGTAGAAATTTTAAAGCCTTGATGGCATAAGGAATTTCATAAACTGGCTAAGGATCTAGGCACACAATTAACCTCACAGAGAATTGTAGAGAATTAGCATAATGAGAGAAGAAGAAGAATTAATCAACACACATTAATGAATGATCAATAAATGATAATTGATATTATTACATAGGTAATACATCCTTATAAAGGAAAAATGAGTTGCATGAAGACAACTCAAGCTAGCTCATAAAACCATGCTTACTAATTATGATAAACCCCATAGTTGACTAAAGCAGTTTCCCAATCTATCAAGCACCTCACAAATTAGCAATAGCATGAGTGAGTGATGATGAGTGAAGGAAAGACTTGCTAATCCTAGAATATGGAGAGAAAATAATGGAGGATGGGTTGGAAACAAAAGCTCACAGTTTCCTACTTGACTAGCTTTTATCTTATCCATAGAAAAGCAGGATAAAGCAGAAAAAGCAGAATAAAGCAGATTCTGCTGTAAAGCGCAGTTACCAATTCTGGATGGCCATAAAGTGGTTAAGATCAACCCAGAATCAGGAATAAATCATTCCTAGGATATAGATGGCAAGTGTTGACTCTAAGGTGCAAGTGGATGCCAACTATCTAAGCTAGTGGGTAGGAAATTAATCAAATAATGATTAATTATTTTATGAGTGGGTTTATTATATTCCAATACTAGGGACAGATAAAATCTGGGCAACAGACAACTAATCCAGAAAGAAGCAAGAGTAGAGCTAGGGGAGATTCCTGTAAAAGGTCCCATGTCTCCAGGATGGCTTCCAGAGATAGAAGGAATACTCCAAAATGGACTACCAGTGGGTCATCTGATTCTAAAAAACCCAGTGGAAATTCAAGCTCTCCATCTTGTAGGAATAAGAGGAGGAGACGTTATGAGAACAATTCACAAGATGAATTCAAAAAGGCAAGGCCTCCTACTTTTAATGGTGAGGTCAAGACTGGTCAAGAAGTTGAGGCTTGGCTTCTTGGGATGAGGAAGTATTTCCAAGTTCAAGACTACTATGGAAATATGAAAGCAAGGGTAGCTATATTCAATTTGTTTGAGAGAGCGTCCATATGGTGGGAACACCACAAACAAGTAAAGAAGGTTAATGAAAGAAGAATTGTGTGGAAACAATTCAAGAAATACTTCAAGCAGAAGTACCTCTCTGACAAGTACTATGATGATAAGATTAAAGAATTCTATGAGATGAGATTGGGACAACAAAACATGGAAGAGTATGTAAATAAGTTCTTGGAACTATTGAGGTATGCCAGGTACATTAAAGATGAGAAGGTGAAGATCCATCGTTTCTTGAGTGGATTGCCTCATTCTTACAAAGACAGAATTGAGTTTTATGAACCTAGAACTCTTGAAGAAGCAATAAGGAAGGATAAATATTGTTGTGAGCAAAGCAAAGGTAAACCTAATTATCATAAGACATGGAAGGACAAGAAGAATGAGAAGTCTTACAAAAGGAAGAAAGGTTTCAAACCTTCTAACTTCAAGAATCAGCAGAAGCAACCATCCCAAGCTACGAGTAAGACAACTGGAGTGGTGGGATAGAAGCCAAGAGATCCGCAACAGAACACAGAACCTCTCCAATGTTGGAAATGTGGAGGACCCCACATGCACAGAAATTGTCCACTTGAGAATGAGACTACAAGGCCAGCTTAAAACATTTAAGAAGCAGAAACAATGGGTCAAGTAGCAAGGGCCGTCCCTAGGATTTGTTCAGCACTGGAGGACCGCCAGGAAGATCACCAGTCAACTGTGGTTGAAGTTGCAAGTAATATTGCTGAGCAATATATTTCTATTTCGATTGACCACGGTTCTACTCACAATTATATTACCCCTAAAGTAGTGGAGATTTATGCTTTTAAGAAAGTAAAGCATAGAAAATCTTGGTTAGTTCAGCTAGCCACTAGAACTAAGAGAAAGGTTAGTGAAGTGATAGAGAAATGTCCATTTGTCATGAATGGATTGGTCACTTGTGTGAATGTTCTACCACTTAGTTCATATGATGTTCTCATTGGAATGGATTGGTTAGAATCTCATAGGGTAAATATTGCCTGTTACAATAAGACTTTAGAATGCATGGATGAAGAAGGGAACCCAATAGTGGTAAGAGGTATTCCAAAGGTGATTTCTGTGAGGAGGGTTTCAACAATGCAATTGAAGAAGTTCTATAGGAAATGTTGCCAGATGTATGTAGCTCATATTTTGGAGGAAATAAAGAATGAAACTCCTAGGATGGAGGAATTTCATGTGTTGCAGGAATTCAGGGATGTGTTTCCTAATGAGATTCCAGGGCTACCTCCAAAGAGGGACATTGATTTCACAATTGAACTTGTGCCAGGAGCAGCACCAGTGTCCAAGACACCCTACAGAATGAGTACACTAGAAACGCTAGTACACCAGAAATGCTAGAGTTGAAGATCCAACTACAGGAGTTGTTGGAGAAGAAGTATATTAGGCTGAGTGTGTCTCCGTGGGGAGCACCAATTCTGTTTGTAAAGAAGGAAGATGGTACACTCAGGTTGTGCATTGATTATAGACAATTGAACAAGGTTACTATGAAGAAAAAATATCCTTTGCCTAGGATTGATGACCCCTTTGATCAAATGAGAGGAGCAAAGGTATTTTCCAAGATTGACTTGAGGTCTAGTTACCATCAAGTGAGAATCAAAGATGAAGACATTCATAAGACAACCTTTAGAACACGCTATGGACATTATGAGTTTGTAGTGGTACCATTTGGTCTCACAAATGCACTAGCTACATTTATGTGCCTTATGAATAGTGTCTTCAGCAGGTATTTGGACAAGTTTGTTTTTGTTTTCCTTGATGACATTATTATTTATTCTAAGAATGAGGAAGAGCATGAAGAACATTTGAAATTTACATTGCAATTTCTTAGGGAGCATCAACTGTATGCAAAGCTGAGCAAGTGTGACTTCTATAGAGATAGAATTTAGTATTTGGGTCACATTATCTCAGAAGAGGGTATATCTATGGACCTTGAAAAGATTGAAGCCATTATGAATTGGCCTACTCCAAGAAATGTGACAAATGTAAGATCTTTTATGGGACTTGCAGGATACTACCAGAGATTAATTGAAGGATTCTCCAAAGTTGCACATACCATCATTTCTTTGCAAAGGAAGGGGATAAAGTTTGAATGGACATTGAGGTGTGAAGAAAGCTTCTAGCAGTTGAAGAACCTTCTCACTAGTGCACCAGTATTTAAGGTTGTAGACCTAGAGAAATATTTTGTGGTATGTACCAATGCATGCGGACAAGGGCTTGGAGGATTCCTTATGTAAGACAACCACGTGATAAGTTATGAATCAAGAAAGTTGAAGGAACATGAGAAAACTATGCCACTCATGATCTAGAGCTTGCAGCCATAGTACATGCTCTCAAGATGTCGAGGCATTACTTGATGGGTAGAATATTTGAGCTAAGGATAGACCATTGTGGTCTGAAGTATTTGTTTGATCATCCTACTCTGAATTCTAGGCAAGCGAGATGGCTGGAGTTTTTATGTGAGTTTGATTTTGAAATCATGCACATTAAGGGAAAAGAGAATAAGGTAGTTGATGCTCTTAGCAAGAAGGTGCAGGAAATGCATGTGGCATCTCTTAGTATTTTCCAATCAGATTTGAGACAGCATATTGTTAGTCATACTGCTGAAGATGAAATGTATGTGTAGGTAAAAGACAAATTGCAGCAGCAAGGTCTTGAGAAGAGGTATGAAGTATATAAATCGGAAGAAGATGGAATTCTTACTTCTAAAGGAATACTTTATATTCCAAATCTAGTAGATATAAAGCGAGTTGTTATGGATGAAATCAATAAAGCTCCATATTCTGGTCATCCAGGATATCAAAAGACAATTGCTACCGCCAGAAAGTAGTACTTTTGTCCAGGAATGAAAAAGGACATGGCTGAATATATTTCAAGGTGCATGAAATGTTAGTTGGTAAAGGCTGAGCATTAACACCCTACAGGTTTGTTGTAGCCTTTTCCAATTCCAGAATGGAAATGGGAAGTTATTTCCATGGATTTTATTACAGAATTTCCATTGACTTGGAGACAACATGATTCCATCATGGTTGTGGTGGAAAGGTTGACAAAGGCAGCACATTTTATATCAGTTAAGTCTACGCATAAGAATGATGATATTGAAAAGATCTTCATGAAGGATATTTTCAAATTGCATGGATTGCCTAAGGCAATAGTCTCTGACAGAGATGTCAAGTTCACTTCCAACTTTTGGAAGGGGTTGTTTGCAGATTTGGGTACAAAGTTGAACTTCAGCACTGCCTACCATCCTCAGAATGATGGTCAGATAGAGAGAGTCAATCAGGTGCTTGAAGACATGCTTCGATGTATGTGATGGACAAACCAACCAAGTGGTAAGATTACTTACACTTGGTAGAGTTTGCTTATAATGGACAACAAGCATCCTTAGGGATGAGTCTGTATGAAGATTTGTATGGAAGAAGGTGTAGGACACCAGTGACTTGGGATAATCTAGTGAACGGGGTTGTGCTTGGTCCAAAATTGCTCAAGGAGATGGAGCGGGAGGTTGTAAAAATTAGGCAGAATTTGAAAGCAGCTCAGGATAGGTAGAAAATCTATGCAGATAAGCATAGGGTGAACAAAGAGTTCAACGTTGGGGATCATGTTTACCTCAGAGTGAGGGAAAAGAAGAGTTCCTTGAAGCTTGGAAGTTGCACTAGTGGAAAATGAGAGATTAGTGACCAAAAAAATGACCAAAATCCGCATATCAATGACCACTTTTGGTTTGGCGATCACTGGTGGCTAATTTGCGGT
>LPNX010818116.1:44896-59480 GCA_001517045.1 Pseudotsuga menziesii | reverse complement strand
CTAAAGTTTTTATGTGTTGAATGTAAATTATTTTCTCTAGATTTACTTGTGTGAATGATTTTAATATTTACCGTTTGTAAAAGAAATCAAGAATCTTTCATATTTCACCGTGTAAAAGTTTTGTTTTAAGGACAGAGTAACTTCTACACAAGTTTCATTCAATATTTTGTTTATTTAATATTGTGGGTTTGTCATAGTATAGTTGTGTCAAATTTCATCCCAACTTAAGGAGTGGTGATAAGTGTTTTTTATATCATAGATAATAGACAAAGAAATATCTTTTATTGGGCAAAGAGGCGCTCTACAACCCAGTATCGAGGAGATCTTGTAATGTTACATAACGTTATGTAACGTTACATAAATGTTCGCCATAAAAAATAAAAAATTTAATTATCCTCCAAAATAAATGTCGGCCACAAAAACAACCTAATATGGGGAAGATGTTGTAATGTTCCTACCTAACAAAACAATAAAAAATAAAAAATTTAATTATCGACAAAATAAAATATTGTTCAGAAAAACAATGCAATATGGGGGAGATGCTGTAATGTTCATACTTAACAAAATAATAAAAAATAAAAAATTGAATTATCCGTAAAAAAAATGTTGGTCATGCACATGGTTTTAAAACCATGTATGGGGGAGATGTTGTAATGTTCTTTCCTAACAAAATAAAAAATAATAAAAAATATTATATGTAGGCCATAAATACTATTAAATATTAATAATAAAAATATTATATGTCGACCTTAAATAAAAAGATGTGCCTTTTGGTCTAAATTACGCCAAAGCTGATAATAAAGTGCAATACTTAAGAAGAGGTTTGCACCTCCAAAGATTTGATCCCTCTGGGCTCTTGATAGAGCCTAGGATTTGGATCTATGCTGGTTATAAAGTTTGGTTAAGTGTAAAGTTGTTGAATTGGAGTTGTCCAAATGGAGTCATGTAAAATGTCTCTTTCACATCTAAGTGAATGATATACTTTATATAACAAAAATAACCTTTTAGTATTATAAGCAAAAATAACCTTTTAATATTATAAGTTTGTCTAAGTGAGTGCTTGTCGGAGTAAAAGTTTATTAAAGGTCTATTGATGTTAAAGACTGTCCAAGTCTTGAAGATTTGAAAAGTTAAGTTAGTTGAAATAAAGTGTGACGTGGTAAAATCCTGTCGAATTTAAAAGTCCAAATATTTACTGCATAGTTCATGTAACTATCGCAGTTCACCTGGAATATTGTTGGTTACCTCGAGTAAATTTGTGTTGATTTCTTTTAACAATATTTGTGTACGTGAGACATTATTATGAATTCGTGAACTAAAGAAAACATGTGGCCCATGTACGTCAATCACCACATTGTTACTGACATTTCAATAAGAATTTTCAAAATACGATCGACTGCGTCAAACATTTTTAGTGACTAGATTGAATTTAATCGTTGTTCACTTGGTATAGTTTTCATTGATAAAATACTAGCACTTGCACCAAGAGGTGCAAAGAAACGCCGAGGGGGTAAAAATATTATGTATTTTCGCAACTAAAAATTTTGTTAGAGAATTAGTTATACTGAGACTATAAGATAGAAAAAAATAGGACACAAATAGCTTTCTGTTTTACGCTATATTTTTTTATGGAAAACAAAAAATTCGGAAATCAGACAATTGATCGTTATGAATGAACATATGTTTTGTCGTTTTTCGATTTATGATATTTGAAATATCGCAAAGGAGAAAGATGACTCTATTTTCGTATTGCCAATTTAATTGGTCTATCAAATGTTATTTTTTTTTTTTTGTTAAGGTTATTTGGGATTTACAATATCAAATATGGGAAACCTTACTGAAACTATAATTAAAAAAAAACATACGTTAGTGGATAATGGAAGTAATTTATTTAATTGGTCAATATATATATATATATTAAATAATAGGTTGTTTGTCATTTCATTTTATAAATATATATTTTATTATTTAAATATTGCCCATTTTCTATTTTTTATTTTCGATTTTCGGGTATCGGAAAATGGAAATTCCATTATTTGTTAAGGTTAATTGGGGTAACCCGATTTCTGATTTTTCGAATATCGGAAACCGGAGACCATATTTTTGAAAAAATAACATAATATTATATTATTTTTAAAATAAAAAATAATAATTACTTTTCAACTTATTACTTATCATAAAAAATGGTGACCATAAAAAATGGTTGCATGCTAATTTCAGAACCGAAAAGTGTAAAAGTCTAGAAATCTCGTTTAAAAAATAGCCAATTTTGACCATAACTAAAAAAAATTCAGTTGGAAGTTCAATACTAATTTCTATTCCTCATTTGATAAAAAGGTAAAGCTATCATTGAAGTTTTATTTATATTTTATGTTTTTCCGATTTCCGATTTATGATATTTGAAATATCGGAAAGGAGAAAGACGACACTGTTTTCGTATTGCCAATTTAATTGGTCTATCAAATGTGATTGTTTCCTCGATTTTTGATTTGACGTATCGTTTATAGGATATGGGCAATATAGCTCGATTTATTATTTATCTATTTTCTCGCTTTCAGAGTATTGGAAATGGGAAGTGTACCTCAGAATCGTGATTTGTCATTTGTAGTTAATAATTTTTTATGTTTTCCCTTTTCGCGATTTTCGATATTTTGATATTCCCTATACTTGATTTTCGAATTTAGGGTTTTACCATTGTTATTGATGCTTTCTCTATTCTGGATTGTCAATATTGCGATATACCCTACTCTCTATTTCTGATATTTCTTTTTGGTCGTTTGAGTTCGCTTATTTAATATTCAAATTTAGAGTTTTTACCATTGTTATTGATGCTTTTTGAGTTTGGTGAGGGTTTTTTTATAGTGCATATGCTGTGCATTAGAGTGATCGCAGTTGTAACTTTTTGAGTGTTTACACCTGTAAGTTTTTGCCATGTGATTTTTTTTTTTTTCCTGGTAAATTTTAACCTAGTTGTTTTTAGACATGGTTGCTAAAATTCAATCGGAGAAGGTATATGTGACAAGCAGGAATACGAGATCTAAAAGTGCTCTTCAAGAGTAGAAAAACAAAGATCATAATGCCGATGTTTTTACTGACACCAGTGGTTATGTGTCTGAGAGCTTAATTATAGAGTGGTCTAGAATTTACACTATTTTTGACAATGATGACTTGTCCTCTGTTGATCATGACCAACTTGCATACCTTCAAATACGCAATTCTCAGCTGCATTGCGTTGGTGCCAGGACGCCATTTATGCCTTACACAGACGTTGGTATGTGGGAATTGGATCACGTAGACCCTAAGGAAAGAATATTTTGTGATATTCATAATGTCGTTATTGCTTCATTTCATCCAGATATTTTTACTAGGGCTTATGGTTTTCCAACTCCCAAGCAGCTTCTCTCGTCTTCGATGAAAGTCATTCCAATTTGAATTATGAACAAGTGGTGAAATGTTGGCTGCAAGACCCAATGCTTGATATTCCTGTTTCACTTCCTGCATAATCTATATCTTGGTTTAGGGAACCATTTTCCTTGTTGTGCGCTATGATTTGCAGTTTATATGTTTTACCCAATTGTTCTTCATTCCAAGCGAAGTGGGTTCCTCTGGTGAACCATATATTGCTTACAGGTCATTCGTTCAACTAGGTGCAAATTCTGTCATTTAATTTGCACGAGGAAATTGAAAAATATGAGAGAACCCACGACAATTGTAAACCATCTTTCTATATGTCAGGGTTTTTAATGGATGCATTTTGTGCGTCCACTTCTTTCCTGACTCTAAATTGGAATTGGACAGGGAAATCTCCACCGGTTCATATATATTGCATTGATATGTGGGACGACAATTTTATCCCTCAGGTTTATGAACTCTGTGACCTATTTCTTGGGTCAATGTACTACAATATTTTTAAAGTTGATTCTCCTGCATTCTCTGATAGTGCTAGGGAAATGATTTTAGTGTTTGGCGGATGATATGTAGGACAATTTTTCTCTTACATAAGAATTTGGGGTAGTAATATAGTTCACTTGCTTCCTAGAATTGTTCCAGATTGAATGGTGCTTCAAGAATTTGCATATCATACTGTTATTGATGGTGTTTCACCCAAGTTGAGAAAACATAAGAAGAAGAGTTGGCCGAAATTTCCTGTGAATATTGGAAACCTTACACTACAGAGTGTTGTTCATGCGTCTTCGGTGGGAAAGGAGATTTCTGTTATGAACTTGGGGGAGGCATTCAAAAGAATGCATGACCCAATAGGATATTTGGCTAATATCTTTGCTCATGAGCACTTGAAATTGCAATATGTTCATGAAAATGAACCCAATGATTCCATGTTTCAAGGAGCTATCAATTTTAAGTGAGAAATGGATAAAATTACTGATCCAGAGAGGAAGTTGATTATGTATAAGTATCAAAAGGAAGTCAAGACAAAAATTGTTGGAGAAAGAGGAGATAAACTAAAAATAAAAGAAGATCTTCAAAAGGAGAAAGCAAAACAAGAAGCGAGAGAGGATGCAGCAAGTTCTGTTGTTGCTCTTGTTGCTCAACCGAAGGCCAAAGGGAAACATGTTCTTCAAGGTTCATCCAACTTCTGTATTGGCATAATGGAAGATACTCTGTAAAAAGGGCTAGAATAGGCTGCCACTAAAACAAGTTGTGGACAACCTGAAGTGGTAGACGCACAAAAAGAGTAGACTCAATTGCCTTCGATGTCAGTTGACAAGAAAGAGAAGACTCATGTGGAAGATGCTTTTGCAGAGAAGGTATTTTGTTTATCTTCAGGTCACATTGAGATTGATAATATGGATATGGAACAACATCTTGAGGTTGTTATAACTAAGTAGAATATGGAAACGCTTCCAAGTATGTTAGGTTCATCATGTTCCCAGCTTAATTTTTTCGAGGTAAATTTATCGTCAATAAATGGAGCTACTATTAGCATGCCCACTTTTTCAGTTAATTCACTCATCGATACCTGTCCTACATTGCCAATTCCTGAGTTGTTTGAGGACGACATTCCTTCTGTCTATGTGGGTATTTCTGAAAAGGAATATTTGCCTATGTCTAGTTTTATCACATCACTCACCTTTACCTCTGTCTCAAGTCCTATGGACATTGCCCCACTCAGGATAGATATTCCTATAAATCAAATGGAAACTGATTCATTGGTTACTGTTCAGCAGGAGATGAATTCATCATCAGAAGTGATAGCATATTTTGGAGAAGATGCAATGGTATCAATGTGAAATATTATTGGAGTAAAAAGGATAAAGCTGTGGCTAAAAGGGGATCGAAGAAAGCAAGACATGGTTCAGGAAAATATGTGTCTACCCTTGGTCAAGTTATTTGGAAGGAAGATACAAGTAATATTCCTCAAGAAGTAGTGGACGTAGCTACTGCCATGGGAGTTTTCACTGGAGCTAATTTTAACATAGTTTCATAATTAAGTTTGGCTTTTGGTGAAAAAGAGTAGGAATTAGACAAGTTGAAACAGGACTTAGTAGAGGTAGAAAACAAGTATCAAAAAGAAATTGGTAAATTGAAACAAGAACATCAAGACAGAGTGGAGCAATGGAAGGTGAAAGCTGAAGAATTGAAGCACCAACTTGAGAATGCAGAGGTTGTGAATCAGCAAGGAGCAGAGCAAATTGCTCTTGTCAATTAGCAGTTGAAAGATGCTCAAGCAGGTTTGAAAGCGTAGTGTTTTCTAGATATGACACTTGAGTATTTTAAACAAGTACTCTGTAAATTGCAGGAAGAGTTTCGATGGGCTTTCATAGATTTGTATACTTCTTTTGATGAGATGGAAGGGTTGTATGACAAGTTTATCAAACATTTTGAAACTATAGAGGATCACCAGGATCACATAAAAAAAGCATATGTTGCTTTAGAGCAAGTAACAAGTTGGAAAAAGTATATTAAGGAAATACCTAATGGCTTACTAATTTTAAACAAGTTACAGCTGAAAACAACTCAAGTTGCAATTCAGACATGGGAGGGTGTTTGTGATTCTGTTGAAGATTTAATAAAATCAGGACAAATGATTTATGAACAAAAGTGATCAGATTCAAAGAATTTGCTAACATATTTGAGTTTTCCTATTTTGGATCTTATCAATGAGGCACCTTCGCACCAACTTCATTGGGAAGAAGTTCAAAAGGAGTTTGATGATTTGAAAGAGTTGATTCAACAAATTAGTCAGCTGACAGTGTAAGAAATTGAGAAATGGATGAAAGATCCTCATGCTTCAATAACTCGAATAAAGGTGTTCCTTAAACAATTGAAAAAAGTGAGACATGAAGAGATTTCTTCCAAAATTTGCAAGACCGAAATTCAATTAAGGAGTGCTCATTTTCAGGAAGTGGATGAGATTTTGGAGCTATTTGGCAAGTGGCGTTCTGCCCTTATTGCAAATGTAGAAACTAATCTCGTAACTGTGTAATCTTATTTGAAGACGAATAGACATTGTGTTATTCGGTAGTTTCAATTTGTGTGTTTTTAACACTTTGCATATTGTTCTTTGCAATTTGATTTTGTTAATTTTTCTAAAGTAAGTTGGAAGAAATAATCTTGATATGCAGGTGTGCACATTAAATTTTTTTTTCATTATTTGTTATATCCTGGAGTATTTTTATCTTGAAATGATTATTCAGTTTGTTTAAGTGTCATTATACAGTTATGATAGACGTATTATGTATGGAAAAGTGATTTTTTTGACAAATTCGATAGATCCCCAATCTATTTGCGAAAAGTGCACTTTTTCACATTCATGTAGAGTACTAAATAAATTGCAATTTTCAGAGAGAGATAAATATTTATGCATATAAAATCTGTGTGTTTTTAACACTTTGGAAGAAATAATATTGATTTGGATGTGTGAATATTAATTATTATTTTTCTTTATTTGTTATATCCTGTAGTATTTTTATCTTGAACTGATTATTCAGTTTGTTTAAGTGTCATTATACTGTTATTATAAACGTTTTATGTATGGAAAAGTGAGTTTTTTTTAAAATTCACTTTTATATGCATAAAATATCTATCTCTGAAAACCTCAATTTATTTTGTACTCTACATGAATGTCAAAAACCAAAGGTTTGTTGCTATATTAGTTATTGCTTTAAGTTTATTTTAAGCTAAAAGTCATAGTCGGGAAGAAACAAATTAAGTGTTCGATTTACGATATTACTTATGTAGTTTAAATAGTTTTTGTATATTGTTGTTTTTATGGTAATTAAAAATTTAAAACCAATCTGTTGTGTGGAATTTTTGAAAATTAAAGGGGATGTTAATATATTTTTGAAAATAAAATAAAATATATTCTCTGTCCATAAACAGATTTTGTTTTTGTAATTTTCTTACTTTTGTTTGAGGACTAATTTGTGTTGTTATGTCAATTAAATTATAGGTATCTGTATGGATGATAAAATTGTTTTAGGTAAAGAACTTTTTCTAAAGCTGTAAGGTTACTATTTTGCGAAATTTGTGCTTGTTGTTATTAATTTCTCAAAATTTAATAACTATGTTTTCAATAAGGAACACCCTATAAGAAATTTTTACTTACATTTGAAATATGAAAGCTTGAAGTTGAAGCCGAATCTTCTGGTCCCATAGAGGCTTTTTCCATTATATAAAAAAAAAATTTCATGAAAAAAGCATGCTTTCGAAAAAATAAATCAAGAGCCTAAAGAGCCTTCGTCATTTACCTACTCCTATAGCATGTATTCCATGGAGGAGGAAGAAGTTAGGCGGAAAGAGTAGGAACAGACAAAAGAAACTCTGACACAATAAATTCTGAGGAAATAATCGGAACATAGCATGTTTCTGATTAGAAAACATAGATTCTTGATTTCGAGATTAAGAAATATCGACAATTGGAAATAAGAGCATGGAGATGTTTGTATTTGAATTTAGGTTTTCTGGATTTTCTGGATTTTGACACCTAGCATTTTCAGAATCCAAAATGTCGTAGAGTATAACATGGTTCTTGGAAAATATAGTATTTCCATATTTCAAAATTTTGAATATTGCATTTCGAAATGAATGAGTTTTGCTTCATGGAATTTTTCTTTTCGCAAATTCGAAAATGTCGAATATCACAAATCGAAACATGGAGATGTTTCTTATTTGTTTTTTTATCATATATGAAGTTAATAGATTAAATAATAACAATTATTTCTACTAATAAATATGAACTTTAACTCTGGATGCAAATAATGAGAGTCAAATTGGCAAGAACCGAATTGACGGCAACGGGAATCTATTAAGTAGCAGAGCATTTAATGTGGTTGCATCAAGTTTGATGATTATTGGATGTTGAGCTGTTTGAGATTCAAAGGTGATCAGGCGTGTTGCAAGAGCATTAAATGCTTTGCATGTCAACGGATAGTAGTTGGGGGTATTGTGGCAGAACCACACTCTGGTTGTCATGCGAGAATATTTTCTCTTATTCTGCAGTAATTATGCATTAATGAAGTGGGTCTTATTGTCCTATTCTACAATCATTAGCCATTAATGAAACAGGTCTTGCTGACTAGGAATCTACCATGCAACAGATAGAAGTGTCATGAAAACACGCAATCCAGCTGGCGAAAAAAAGACAGTACCGATCAAATCCATACGAACAAACTGAATAAAGCCTGAGCATTTTCAGAATGTGTACTTAATGGATCAACTCCATGTCATATTTTTCGACAACTAAAGTGCATGTTGCATCCTTGTTGGATTATGGGATATAAGAACCGTGAAAATAAAAAATTGAAAATAAGTGGGATGTAACAAAAATAAGAATTGGCAATTACTGATATGATTGCAGAAACACCATATGTGATCATTAATTAAATATGTACATGACTCAAGAAGGAGGCATGCAGTTGATCGGAGAAATACTTGTTGTGAAAAATGAGTTCATTGTTTTTGTTGATATTATTTCTGTGTAACTTGTTTCTCTTTGGGGTTTATAATAATTATTGCATACACAAAATGAGTGATATAGCTAATCCTACTTGTCCTTTTGCATGTCATTCGATGCGGCATTAATTTGTACTTGTCGAGGATGTTTTGTTAGTATAGCTAAGCCACGATTTGACATGGTTGTCATTTGAAGTGGTCCAGAAATATTTTGTTTCCATTTATGGTTGTGGTCCATTGTGTTTGTTTTAGCGTGATTATGAGGCTTTGTCCCTTATTTCGTTTAGCTATTTCTTGGCTGGTTGGTAGTGTCTTGTGGTACTTTTGTTTTTTCCAGATTTTGTTGCAAAAAATTGCGTCTTCCTTTGCTAAGTTTTCTTCTGTATCTGAAACATCATATTATGTCCAAGCAGCATGGACGATCTCATCGTTCTGCAAGTGGTGGTGGTCGTTTGGAATGAGTGAAGCAGGTGACAAACATAGATGGTTATAACAATGAGATTTCTTTGTGAGTTCAGTCAATAATAGATGATTGGGAAATAAGTCTTGTAAAGGACAACCTTGCTCGTGATACTGATGGTGGTATCCCCAATCACCATTGGATCATAAAAAATATGATGGGAACTCTTATGGAGGAAATGCTAGCTAGATGGAACAATACTCAGTTGGCTATTTCATAGGCTACATCCAAAATGGTGGAATTAGATATGGTCATAACCCAAAGAAATGTTATGGTCATTTGGAAAATATTAGCTCATGGATTCAACTCCTGGGGTGATGAAGGTAGCAGGAGTGTTTCTATGGCTCTATCTGCTTCAATGAATTTTGACTGTACCATTCCTTGTGCATCTACAGTGCCTCTTGGGATTCCTAAAACCATTAGTCAAGTTTCCAAATGAGGTCATGAGTCTGATGCTTCTGTAGGCCCTGTTGTGGCCCTGAAGCCGAGTCTATTATCTTCAGATGAGGAATTCTTTGGGCCTTGTCGTATTGTTGAGGAAATGCAGGAGACACAGGACCTTGCTGTCACTATCAGCAGTGCTAATCCATGAGCTTGTTTTTGTTTTTTTTTTGTCTATTTGGCTTCCTTTTGTTTACATTTAAGTTTATGCTCATTTATAGTTTTCTAGGTGTCTTGATAAGTTTTTTTCGTAGTAATTTTGTACGTATCCCCCCATGTATCACATGGGTTATTGTGGCTCTTATGAATATTTCTGTAATTTTTTTAAAACTTTACTCAGCTTCTCTCAATCAGTTTCCACTAATGATTCCTTCAATGTTATAACAAATTTTGATACATTCAAGGTCAAGTTATTTCCAAGACAAATTTACATTAATATCATAAGCAATTATGGTTTTGAAATACATATATTTGGATTCAATGAATTGGTACTTTATTTGTATGAGCAAATAGAAATAGGACTAGTATACATGGTGTAAAATGGCAATGTTTAAGGAAGACAAAATGTTGTGTTGAGTATAGGCTATTCGAATATTAGTCGATGGAGTATATAAGTTATGCCAACAAAGGTAGAATGGTTGATCTTGTTTGACTTGTCATTTTAGTTTCATTTACATTCACGATACGAAAACGGAAGCGTGTTGAAACTATTAGGCGAACTATTGGACTCTGTTACATGTAATACTATAGTATTGACATAACACTTTGGGGATACCATTCTCAAATTCAAGGAGCTGAGCTTGGCAGCATTGGCAGTTTATCTCAAATCACAAATTTTTTGAAAGGTTGACTTGGAAGATGTAACTGGAATCCCGAATATGAATATCGGAAATTGGAAATTCGAAATAAATTTGTTGCAATTTCATTCCTCATGATGATTGAAAACAATTGAAAGAAAGGGTAAGTAAATAGTGATACCCATTATGTAAGTGGTGGTGAGTAGAGAATTAGGAGGCAATTCTTAATCTTCACCAATCTGATGTCCGTCTAGATAATAATTATTGATGTTGTGCTCTTATGATGTTAAGATAATAACTGATGGTGACAGTCAGTTGTGTGATTAATATGATGATGTTATTCCAGAAAGGGGAGGCATTCTTATGGCGTTAAGATATTTATGTATGTTCAAGTGATTTTTCTCGTCGTCGAAGAGATACGGGAATTACATACAGATGATATTCATCCCAAATACGAATATCTAGATATATGATGACAAAGATATATATATTTTCTATATATATAGATATAACTGAGTATATATATAGTAAATAGGAATATTGAAGGACATGTGTTTTGGGTTTGCAATATCCAAAAAATTGGAATCGCAAAAGTAGAAAATTATTTTAACAAAAATGTGAATATCATTAGTTTAACTTCTGTATTTGTTTCGCATAAATTATTTCCTTGGTAATTTTATAACTATTTTAAATTTTCTCGTCGTTATTTTTTATCTGTCTACGTGTAATTTTTGTAATGTCCCTCTTAGCCTTTAATGCCAATATGTGCGGAAAAAGGGTAAAGTTTTTGTTTCCTTATTACTACAAAGGGGTCCAACCTGTTAGCGGAAAACTTTACAAGAAATTTCATATCCAATATGTCAAAAACCATGTGCATTGTAAAACAATCATTTGAGAATTCCCTTTAATGTAATTCACAACATGTCATCATCATAGTGCCCTAAAAATGACTTACTATGCATACCATAAAATAGTAAGTTAACAGTAACATTTTTATTATATTTTACAGTATTACCTTCCGTTTCCACAATAGGATCGCATGTACAAAAAATACCATGAAGAAAGTAAAACATCCAGACACATCACACAGAACGTCTTGAAGCAAAAACACGAAAGAGATACAGGAGTATGTGGTTGTAATGTCTCCCAAATATACGAAAAGAAATGGAATTTTCGGAAGACTCTTCAAATTTGTTTTAGGGTTTTATGAGTGGTAAAGTGGAATCATTTAAAATCAATCATACCTATGCATTGCTTTTCTAGATTGTACGTAGATTTATTTCTTCTTAAAAGAATGATGCTCAGATGCAGCTTCGACTTTCGGCATTAGTCTCAATGATTCTCATGGCATTGTAGATAAATGTGATTCCATATCCAGTATTTAGGTTCCATAGCCCAGAAGTAATGGATGCTCGATGTGAAACTTGTACTTAGTATTCATCATGCAAGTATAACCACAACACACTTTCACTTTTGTTCTACTCATTCCATAAATTACTACTACATTTCTACAATTACTACATTAGATGCATGAACATATAAGATTCACATTTCCTTGAATAAAATTCATGAAATAAAATACCATAAATAAAAGAGACACCATATACATGGTTCACCCCTAACCCGGGGTTACATCCACCAATCGTTCAAATCTTCTATTAAGTTCTTCAACCAAGGTTACAAAAGTGCATTCTGTTACCGCATATTTTCCACAATACCGAGGTCAAAACCAGAGCATGAGTAGCAAGATGTAACCTTTATCCCAATACATGAATACCACACTACATCTACTTATTTCCAATTTTTCTTGGAACCTTTAACAGAATACGGTTCTCAGGAAACATTAAAAGGTATTAACCTACAAAACAAGATCTTGCTAAAATGTACTGTTCAACATGGGCAGTCACAAGACAGTAAATTCTCAGGATGATGTTTCTCCCTACCAAGTGCCGAAAGGTATTAAACATCTGGTAACTTACAGTGGGATGTAAAACCTAATTTACAGTTGGCCAGTCCAAAATCGACTTATCAAACATAATACAAAATTACACAAATTTCCTATATATATATATATATATATATATATATATATATAGTCCCCATCCTCAACAACTCCAGAGACATAGATAAGAATTCAAAATTAGTACTCTACAATATTTCGATCCTCACGAGTATTTACATTCTCTATGTGCATTGTAAACCTCTATGCCTACTTTTCATGTTAAGCAGTTAAGAAAATGATTTATGCTTGCAACCCCATTGTCCATCCGAAATGTGTAGGTCACTAGCAGAGACTACTAGTCGTGTATCTCTTCATAAGTCAGGATGAGCTAAGCTGAAAGCCTAAAACACACAAAAATGTTGGAAATCTTAGTCACGGATCGGACATTAACACCAACATGGTGTGGGAGGTTGTTGCCTCTATTTTTCACTAAGGCATGATAAGACTGATACCAATGTATCTAGTGTGTTGTATGTTAACAAATGTTGGTGGAAATCTACATTTAAAGAATCACTGGACAAACATACAACAGTCGTAACAATATTAAGCATTATGCACTCGATATCCTAAATTCAATTTAAGATTCTGTCACTACCAAAAATTAATCTCCTAATGGATACTTATGTGCATTAGTGACAAGATATGTCGATTACAACAGGAAATGATATCAATTCACTTTCTATGATGAATAAATTGGTTAAAAGGCCATCACTGACTGGTAATGCGATTCCCTATTGAAGGTGATGTATTTTTGCAATTTTGGGATGTCGCATTCTGTGATGCCCTTTTGCGGCTTCTGGTTTTGCAACTTCCTAAATCAAGTCATTTTATTCTGCAATACAGGGTGATACGCTAGTGAGCATCTAAGTTGCACAATGCAAGACCCCAGAGATTTTTTGCAGTTTTCTCATAGATCTAACTTCTACAAAATCATGTGATGGGTATGTTCCTGTAATTTATCTACACAACTACAAATCCCTGATGTAGATACTACCATATCTCACAACACAGGGATTGGTAAATTGAATTTGTTAAAGGATAAACCACTCGCTCTCGAGAGGCAAGAGCATGGCCACGATCGCTAAGGTAAGGATCTGGCTTATGCAGGTATGAATATACCTGTACAACTTGGTGACATTTACTCAAGATAGAGCTTCAGAATAACATTTCCAATGAGTGAAGAACCCTCCTCGATGATCACCTTACAGGATCGTTTTGGATGGCTTTTTTAACAATGCCCTGATCAATCTATGCAAGCTATAATTTATTTGTACGACCGACAAAGGTTACATTACTATTGTATACTTCAAACGATGGACTAGAAACATATTTTAGTGCATACTTGGGTGCATTTCAGGTCCATACTGGAATTAATAAAAATGAAACAATTTTAGGATGTTCAAAAACCCATAACTATCAAGTCAATCAACCCTGGTGATAGAGGTGTATACGGACTGGCCACATCATTTAAATTGAAAACACAATGAGCAGTGTCATACCAGATTCATAGGGTAAAATATGTAGCATGGAGATTTCTCCTTAGATCTAAAATGGTCGAGAAGGCATGCCCCTTTCCAATGCTTCCTCTCTTGTAAAAAAAAAATATTCCTTCCCTTGACAGGTAGCGAATCCCTCTACCATGAAACACAGAGAGCCTTCCCCAACGCCAGTCGAGCTCTTCCTTAGGGCGTAGAGACTCCTTCCAGGAGGATTCCAAGCCTTTTTTCTCTCCTTTCCGTGCCCCCCCACAGCGAGGATTTATTCCCTTCCCACCCTAGCGCTTCCATGATTAGTGCTTACGGATTCCTGTAATGCCCCCGCAATGGGCGTTCAGTCAAGGTGAGTAATTAATGCCTCTGAAATTAGCAACCATAAAATAGGGCATTCAACATCAATGTATATTAGCTTAAAATCAGCAATAATGCCTCCTCAATATTCGACGCAAGTCCAGGTGTTTCAATAACGCCTCCA
>LPNX010818116.1:0-43733 GCA_001517045.1 Pseudotsuga menziesii | reverse complement strand
ATTGTTATAATAATGTTAGAATGTCTCAAGTGCCCTTGATTAACTTGCAGTGGGAGTAACCTCATTGTGGTGAGGGTTTTCTATTCCCCATGGACGCATTTATGATTCATTTTCTATTTTTACAAGTCGTAGTCGCTCTTAGGTCTTCAAGGTGGGAGGGGGATGTTACAATTTTGCCAGACGTTTCTTCTGTAAATTTGGTTTTTTTTTTCAAAAGCCTAGTAATTTTTAGGAGTTCTGTTTGTTTGCAAATTGTATTTGTTTAGTTTTCACATTTTCATTGATGGGCCTGACAAGATTTTGTCACAATCTGTTAATGTGATTAGTGGGATCTCTACTATCAGTATTAACTTGCAGCGACATATTTTTTTTATATGATTTCTTTATCTAATGAATTCAATAATCTATTTTTACTTTTTTTTGCATTCGAAATATTCAACAACGTTCCAAGCTATTTCCTCACCATTGTTTTAAACTAATATGTTATAATGCTTCTTAGCTGGTTGGAAATAAACCCTAAAGAATTCCTATTTGTTTGCCTCGACCTTCTAAAGGAAAGAGCATGCTTTTGAAAAAACGTATTGAACATTGATCTACGATATTAAGTCAGAAGGGGCATGTAATGAACACGTTTTCGATATCCGAAATTTATAAAAACCTCAACTGTAGAGTGTTTTCTTTTAACTGATTAGATTGCTTGTTAGACTATTGTTTTCACTTGATCAGAATCAGCTAAAGTTATAGTTAATCAGCTATCCTTGCCTGTCATTCATTTGGGTATATGAATTTTATTTAACTATCCTTTTTCAATTATTTATGTTAATAAATATCAAGTTTAAAAATGTTTCGAGATTACGATTTGCGAGATCAAGGTGTTTGGAATTGTATTTGAACACAGGATATTTGTATATGTTGAAAAATCGGAAATAGGGACATAACATGTTTGTTATTTTCACATGTAATATTTTTGGAATTCAATTCTATAATTTGAAATGTGGTAAAATCGGAAAATATGGTGTTTATTATTGGGAAATTCTAAAGTATTTCAAAATTTTTAAATGAAAAATTATAAATTCTCATAAATAAAGTATTTCAATGCATATGGAGATAACGAAACATATGTTAACAATGTAAAATATGTTGCTTCTGTTTGGAAAGTGGACAAAAATAAAGTTTTAAAGAGAAATATTATAGAAAGTTGAAAAGAACAAAATGTTAAATGCGAATATGTTTGTGAATCACAAATATTGGAAATCGGAAATCAGAAATAACAACAATGAGAATAACTAAATATGTTAGAAAAAAGTTATTTATACAAAATGATAATGATAAAGTTCCAAGTGTAAAGAATGTCTTATTTTCACCGTTCTTATTATTTTCGCAAAAGTTATTCCTCCGATAAGTTTATGCCTATTTTAAGAATCAATTGAAACACGGGAAGGGTGTTTCACTATCTCATATGTCAGAAGAGCAAAGCATTTCATATCATGTTGAAAAAGACAAGTCAATGTTCCTATTGGAAATTTTGGACATTTTGGAATCGGAAATCTATGTTCTATGCTTTGCAATAAGGAAGATGCTATCTTCCAATTTTTGATTTTGCAACAAATGCAGAAATTGTGTGTTCAAATACCAGAATTGTCATTTCTAGTTAATAATTTTGTCTGCTTTCCCTATCCCTGATTCCCGATATTCCAGATCTCGAAATCCAAAAACACCACATCTTTTTTAACAGTCTTTGTTTCCCGATCTTCGATCCTGATTTAGTAAATTGAAAAATGTTGTTATTTTCGAAGATATAGGCTATAGTATTTATGATATTCTGACAAATGCTTGGTAGAGTCGAAATTAGATTTTAAGAATGAACATATTTGTTTCTCTATGTTGTTCCGATTTGGTATTTTTTGACTTGTCAGATTCCCGAAATCCTACCTCCTATGTTTTCCAATAAGGAGCACTGTATGTTCCGATCGGGATTCGACAATTTTTTATTTGGATATTTCGGATTTCGAAATCATAGGTTTAATGGTTAAGATATTTTTATTTTATTTTTTTTTAACAAAAACTAAAAAAGGGATTTTATAAACAGGCTGTGCACAGCCATTCATTACATCACAGGCAGGATAGAGTATTCCTACAGGCCAAAATTGCTGCATAGCAGACTGATCCAGAGAGTTTTCCACAAAATTGTGCACATAGTTTCTTCAAAATTACTAGGGTCTCGGGTAGTATATACCCTGACAAACTGCTTACATAACAAAAGACAAAAAAACATTAACCAGAAGTAAAAATAGAGACCAGAAGTGAGAAATTAAGGGTTTCCTCTCAGAGCCTTGGGCTGCACGACGGAATCTTCTTCCATTGGCTGATCAGCTCCTGTGTTTACCCCATTAACCCTGCTTCCCTGGTACATAGAGAGCAGCTTCTCAAGGTCTTCCTGAATTTTGTCCACCTTGCCCATCATTTTGTGCAGGCTGCTGTCGTTATCATCTATTCGGGCGTCATGGTTGCTTATCTGCAACGAGGTGTAGCTGACAGTTTCCCCCATGCTTTTGACTTCTTTCGCCATTTATTTAGCATCCATGATCCCTATAGTTGTCATCTCATATAAAAAACGAAGGTTCTTTCTGATGTCCATTAAGCCTGCGTTTTCCCCAGCTCGATCCATTTTGCCTGAATCTACAGCAATTGAGATGCAAGCGAACTGTCTGTACAAAGGACGGACAGGACTTTTTTGGTTCCCACCCAAGATAGCACTGAGAATGCACCTGAGATCTTCAAGCTCTTGTTGCAATGCAGTGTCCCCAAACTGCTCTGAGAAAGCCAATATTCCACTCGCTCCTTCTTTCCAACCTATACACAGACATCCCAAGACCCAATTCAAACTGCCATTACGTGCCAGACTTTCACCTAAACTGCAATGGAAAACAGAGAAGGTAGCAAGAGCGAGATGCTCCTTCATGAAAGCACGAATTAGAGGCAGGGACTACCATGGTATGCCCTGCAGTCTTCCTTCTTCGACACCTACTACAACAATCAAAAGAAAATGCACAATTTCTGCAGAACCAGAGCCAAACCTCGAAGCAAAGCAGAAGAACATGTCTCTACCGGTGAACATCCTGGAGATAAATCCAATGAGACGAGAATCATGTGAAGGAGGAGGGAAATAACTCGCAGGCCGGATGAACTTAATGGCTGCTATGACCGTGAGGAGGAGGGAAAACCATGCAGCTAAGAAAGGAGTGAGGACAGGACATGCTAATAAATGTTGATAGCCGTTGAAAGGATGAGGGGGATGGAGGCCAGCTGGGAGGGGGCGAGAAAGGGATGACGGGTGAAGGATAAGGAGAGGGGAGGGATAAGGGGAAGGAGGGAGGGGGAAAAGAAGAAAGGGGGAAAGGAGGGAGGATAAGAGAAAAGGAGGGGGGCCTATGGGACTTCCAAATAATTTAAACAAAGACAAGGGCTACCAAAATCTGCTCCGGAGGAGGGAGGTTCAGCGAGAGGACTTAAACCTACAATTCATGGAATGTGTTTGAGAAGGGGAGGATTTCCATCCTGGCTGAAGTGGCCTTGGGGAAGTCTGCCTCCTACATTTGCCAAACTGTCCGTTGCACTATTGTTTTCCTGGAGAATATGGAAAGCCTCAAAGGATTGAGACATGAGGGACTTAACTTTGTCATATAGGCGACGGCATTTGATTGCCCCAGTAGGATACCCATTGATCAACTTATAGATGACATGCCTGGAATATCCAATTATCAACACATTTCGAAGCTGCTTAGAGCGAAGAATGTGGAGGCCCTGAAGAAGAGTCATCCATTCCACTTCATTATTAGTTCTGATGCCTAATCCCCAAGCAAAGGTTAATTCAACATTTCCTTCGGGATCCACCAGGATCCCCCCCACTCCTGCCACCCCTTTAATGGTTAAGATATTACTTATACTCAATTTTTTATTTTCGACATGTGTTCATTTTGTGACATTTCGGATTGCAAAAATTCTTTTTCATATGTTTTTCAATAATGGACATATACAAAAATATTGTGTGTTCAAATAGGAACATGTCCATATTCCTATTCCGAATATGTGATACTTTACATTTATGAGATTTACGACATTCACAAGTATGAATATTTACGATTACAGAAATTATTTTCATATGTTTTTCAATAATGGACATATACAAAAATCCGAGTCTCAGATATTTCCTATTTATGAGATTTTGGAATGCGAAATTTTCGCATAAGTTATTCCTCTTCTAAGTTCATTTCTATTTTAAATTTGCTTGGTGTTATTTTTCATCGGTCTCTTTGTAAATTTGGCAGAAATTTGGTGTCTAAACTTGGTTTGATTCTGTATATCGAAGCGCTAAGCTTTAAAAACCAATTATTAATTGACCAGTACTGGAGAACAAAATGAAAAATATATTAGCAAAAATTTGTAGTGACCTTGCAGATTTAGGCTAATTTCATTATCTAAAATAAGTAAATGAAGAACTATATAGACATAGGTTATTATTTATATATAAATATAATTTCCAAAATTGGGGAATCGGAAATTGGAACATAGGCTGTTCCTTATTAGAAAAGATACTTATTAAATTTTGATAAATTAATAACAACAAGCACATATTCGTAGATCAGGCAATCGAAAATGGGAACTTGGCGTGTTGGTTAGTGGAAAACATAGGATTTCTGGAATCGAAAATATGATTTATTCATTTTTTTAATAATAGCATTTTCTGAATTTGAGATATCATTTAGTGTACTAGTAATTCATTGTATTTACATTTTTTATGAACATATAGCCATAAATTGCAAGAAAATTTATAAAAAAATATAAATTATTAAATTTAGAGAAATTAATTACAATAAGGACATAATTTTATTGACATAGCATGCATATTACAATATTATGAAGTTACATGAGCATTATAAGTCACAACTCTTTATTTTCACTGTTTGTACTTAAATAAAGTATTTCAATGCATATGGAAATAACAAAAGAGATGATAACAATTTAAAATATGTGCAGTGTCGTTGTTTGCAAGGTGAACAAAAATATATTTGCAAATAACAATATTAGCGAAAGTTTAAAATAACAACATGATAAATGCAAATATGTTTTGGAATCTCAAATCTCGGAAATCAAAAATCTGTTAGTTAGGACAAAGGTTATTTTATTTTTATGAACTGATACTCAATTTATACACAATGATAATGTTGGACATTTACTATTATCTTCTCAAGAGAGAAAACATAAATTTTAGTAGCTAAATTTGTAAGCATTTCCATGTTTAAAACATTACGATAGGTTTCCGTAGCTAAATTTGCAATCGTTGTAAAGGTGAAAACCTTGCAAGTCTGGAGAATGCTTTAGCAGTGTAAAATACTGATGCTAAAAAGAGCTAGAAAGGAAAGATGTTGAGTTGGGGAATTTGGGTGTACAAAAATCTCCATTTGTGAGAAAGACCATAGCATTTGATATCCTGCTAAAAAGATATAGCATAGTAGCATATTAGAAAATCCTAAAGAATAAATTTGTTGCAATTTCATTATTCATGATGATGGAAAATGATTGATAAACAAATAATCATACCGCTTATGTAAGTTGCAGCAAATAGAGAAATAAAAGGAAATTTCTGATTGCCGCCAATCCATTGTTTCTCTAGACACTATAGGCCTTTCATTGGAAGTAGCAGTGCGAACTTATCTTCCCATCTCTTCCCATTCCCAGCTTTGATATCACCATGCTGTGATTTTTTTCTTTGGAATCCATGAGAGGGGATGTAATGACACTCACGAGCGCAGTTTTTGTGCATATAAAAAATGATAAATGAGGTCGAAATGATTTTTTCCTTAATAGGGGGGTCTATTTATTCACTAAATCTTACAGATGTTATCATGAGTTTGGTATTTTCATAATGTAGTAAATATCTATAACTTGGTATTAATGTGATCTGTATTAAGTGATTTATTTTTATCTTATTTCTCGATTTCCAATTTCCGCATTGGTATTTTCTTGCTGCAACAATTAAAAGCTTAATCATTAAATTATTGTCAATATAACTTGGTATTAATGAGATCTGTATATAATTTCCTTATCTCCTATAGCACGGGAAAGGTCACTTAAATGGTGATATGAAAGTTCACAATGGGAGCAGAATCCAAGATGTAAAATATATTGCATTTGAAAGATTTGGTCTTTGGAGCGTGTGATATTGACAGTGATATAATGATTAAGCAAGATAGTTCATATATAATATATATGAAATTACATCATCATATTAATCACAGAAGTGACTGTTACCCTTACTTGTTATCATCCTTAAGTTATTTTGAAAATATGTAAACTTCACATTTGTTACTTTAGGTTAATCATTAAGTGATTGTCAATATCGCATGCTCCAAAGACTAAATTTTTCAAATGCAATAATTTCACATTTGGGATTCTGCTCCCATTGCGGCCTTTCATATCAGTGTTTAAGTGACCTTTGGCGTGTTTCAAGATGTGTGAGATTTTTAATAACTTGAATAAATAAATCTTAGCAAGGAAAAAATATTCACAAGAGCTATTGCAAATTGAGAGAAATGAATTGGAAAATTGTTCGAAAGCTTCAATTGAAAATAATTTCCAACACCGGTCATTTAGGACAACATATAGAAGTATAGTGAAAACACGGATGCCATGTGTCGAAAAAAATACGGTAAACACCAACTCGAAAGAAGGATCCGCAATTAAAAATCAATCCATTTATTCCATCAATCCATGCAGGCACAACAACATATAGAAGTGTTATGAAAACACGCAATAAACATGGCAAAAAAAGATGAAAATACATTACAGGTGTATAGTATATGATGAAAATCTAGATTTCATAATTACATTTTGTAATCTGGATCGCATTCGATAATAGACTATCTGGAAGTATTCCATGGGAGCTAATAGGGATGCATTTCGTGTGGATACTCTTACTCAAGCCAATTACATTTCCTAAGGCACTACATTCGGCCTTGTCTTCTTCTTCGTCCTCTTTTTTCCGACTTCGAAAGTTCCGAATCGAAAATAAATTTATCTTGGATTTTTCCTTGTGATTGGCTTTTCCTTACTTTTCCGACTTCGCAAATTTGGAATCGGAAATGTTAAATTTTTAGTTTATTTTCACTAATTTTCCAATGTCTGAAGCTCAGAATCGAAAATTTTAACTTTTTCTTGACTTTTCCCTTGTGCTTCTACTCGCAGCCTTCGCGATTTTGGACGTAAGAATAGGAAATTTTTAGTTTATGTAATTTGTAATATATAAGGATTTGTGTGAAGCGACATAAGTAATTGTTACAATAATTCTAAGTTTTTTAAATATATTTTTATTAATATATAAAATAAAATATTTATTAGGTTTTTTAATAAGTTTTATTGATTGCTTGTTTTTGTTTGTTAAGATATCAATTTTTTAACATACAACCTCCAGGTGATTGAATACTTATTTTACCCGGTCACTTATTTTCGAGTCCCGAAAATATTCCTAAATAACTACTCTATAAAAAAAAAAGAATGATAGATGTGATTTTTTGAATTTCCTCATATTTATTTGCTCAATTGTCATTATATATAAATCTATAAAGTACAACATTTATTTATCTAATCGTTGTTGCAAAAAAAAATTAACTTGAATGAAAATGGAATTTTTCTCATTGATATTAGACAAAAGTGTTCTATATACAATGACAATGTTCAAGAAGCTTAAAAAGAATAGAAGGCGTCAATAATAATTATTTTTATAATACAAATAACGTAGTAAACACCAAATTGTAATCAGAAAGTGATCTGTTCGACATTCGTGTGCGCTACAATCCTCATCCACTTCCATATGTTTTGCTAGCTAAGGTGCTACCATTTCCATATGTTTTTGCACTTCATTTGTTCTATAGCCCCTTCATCGGCTGTAGGACTGCCAATTTATCTTCCCTTCTCCTCCCAGTCCAGGATTTGCTATCACTATGTTGGCAATTTTTTCTTCGGCGTCCATGAGAGAAAAATTAATGACGCTCCAGTCCAGTTTTTGTGCATATAAAAAACCATAAATGAGGTCCAAATGATATTTTCGTTAGTAGGAGGCTCTATTTATTGAGTAAATCTTACAAATTTTATTATGAGTTGGGGATTTTCATGATGTAGTATACATGTTTAAGTTGAATTTAATGTGATGTGTATATAATTCTCTTATCTCTTGGAGTATGTGAAAGGTCATTTAAAAGGCGATATGAAAGCCTGGAATGTGAGGAGAATCCAGGATGTAAAATATGTTGGATTTGAAAGATTTGGTTTTTGAAGGATTTATTTATAGCATCATTAGAAGGCATGGATAAGATGACAAATGTGAAATTTGGAGATTATTGAATAAATGAAAGCTGACAAGAAGTGAGGGTAACAGTCACTGTTGTGATTAATACGATTACGTGATAATATTTCAGTACGTTTAAGTGACCTTTGGAATTATCCAAGAGATAAGGGAATTTTATAAAAATGATATTAATCATGAAAATTCATTATTAGATATATGCTACGTGATGAAAATCGTAATCTCATAATAACATTTTATAAGATTTAGTCAATAAATATCATCATAGGACATTTATGAATTCGGATATCTATGGGACATAGGAAAGATAGTAGCATCGAAGTTTGAATGATAGAATAGAGGTGTATAGATTTAGGGTAAGTTTGTAGTAACCTTGCAGATTTAGGGTAAGTTCATTATGTAAAAGAAGTATATCATAAATAGTAAAGAAGTATATCGGTGATGTCACAACGTTTTGTATGGAAATGATAAAGTCAGAATTGGAGAGAAAATCAAAGGCTATTGCATGAATCAAAATTTTCTCATATGTGGAGGGGCGCAACCAGGTCCAGGGATACAGAATGTTTTGTATATTAAACCAAAATTGGTTTTCCTTCTTGGAATTCTGTATCACGTGTTCGAATCTCATCAGCTGAATCGGAGCTTATAGATCCTATTTCTGTGACTATTTCAATAATAATTCATTATTGGATACAAAAATAAAGAATCACAAGTGAATTCTTAGTCCTTTTTTTATCTTTTATCTTTCATATGGTAAAGAAAAAGTTGGAAATCAAAACAAATGAATGTTATTAAATTCTGATATCTAGGATCCAAAATATCAAAAATTGGAGAAGTCAACAAATTATTTCAACAAGAACCTAAGTCTCCGATTTTCGATATTCCAAATATCTAAAATCGAAAATTGGGTATATCTCAAATTGATATTAATTAATGGGAACTATATCCAATATTCCAAATATCTGGATTTTCAAGTTTCAATTTCTAATTGTAAATTCGAGAAAATCCTCGTTTCCCGTTAGCGACATGTATCATTTGTTAAAATAATTTTTTTTATAATACACGATGCAATTTTGCTCATTGATGTTAGACAAAACTATTTTATACACGATGACAATGTTGAAGAAGCTTAAAAAGAACAAAATTCAATAGTCATTACTTTCATAATACAAATAACCTAGTAAACACCAAATCGTGATGGTACAAACTGATGTGTTCAACATTTATCTGCTGTACAATCCTAACCCATTTCCATATGTTTTGGTAGCTAAATTTCCATACAGTTTGTTGACTAAGGTGCAACCATTTCCATATGTTTTTGCACTTCCTTTGTTCTATAGCCCCTTCGTTGGCTGCAGGACTTGGAATTTATCTTCCCATCTCTTCCCATTTCATCCTTTGGTATCACCACGTTGCCATTTTTTTCTTCCGCAACCATGAGAGGGGAAGTAATGACGCTCAGTAATGCAGTTTTTGTGCATATAAAAAACCATAAATCAGTTATAAATGATATTTACCTCAAGAGTAGGGTCTATTTATTCACTAAATCTTACAGATGTTATCATGACCTCGATATTTTCATGATGTAGTATATATCCTTAACTTGGTACTAATTTGATCTATATATAATTCCCTTATTTGTTGCAACTTGCGAAAGGTCACTTAAACCTGATATGAAAGGACGGAATGGGAGCATAATACAAGATGTGAAATTATTGGATTTGAAAGATTTGGTATTTGGCACACGTGATATTGACAATGATTTAATGTTTAAGTGACAAGGATATATTAATACCATCATAACAAGGCATCGAAAAAGTGACAAATGTGAAGTTTACACACTATGAGATAACTTAATGTTGACAACAAGTGAGGAAAGCAGTTTCCTCTGCATGACCTTGAGATTTTCATGATGTAGTATATATCCTTAACTTGGTACTAATGTGATCTATATATAATTCCCTTATCTGTTGCAGCTTGCAAAAGGTCATTTAAACGGTGATATGAAAGGACAGAATGGGAGCATAATACAAGATGTGAAATTATTGGATTTGAAAGATTTGGTATTTGGAGCGCGTGATATTGACAATGATTTAATGTTTAAGTGACAAGGATATATTAATACTATCATAGCAAGGCATCGATAAAGTGACAAATATGAAGTTTACACACTATGAGATAACTTAACGTTGACAACAAGTGAGGGTAGCAGTTTCCTCTGCGATTAATATGATGACGTGATAATATTTCAGTATGTTAAAGTGACCTTTCGAGTTGTGCAAGAGATAAGGAACTATATACAAATGATATTAATCAAGAAAATTCATTACAGATATATACTACATGATGAAAATTCCAACCTCATTATTTTATTTTGTAACATTTAGTCAATAAATATCATGATAAGACATTTATGAAATCGAAAATATATGAGACAACGGAATGGTATTAGCATCGCAGTTTAAATAATCGGATAAGTCCCAATATTCCAAGTTCGGATTTGTGCATTTTCGATTTCCGACATCGAACGCTAAGCAGAAGCCCAAGAAGATAACTAATGTATTGTAGATTGGTGTATATTAAAAGCAACAACATTAGTTGAGCAATTAGAGATGTTGCACCTTATCATTTCAGATTTCCAACATTTAGCATTTGTTCATTTAAATAAGTGCATATGTATCGATATCCAACATCACACGCTAAGCACAAGTCCAAGTCCAAAAATCCTATGTCATATGTTTTATTAAGAAACAACATATTAAATCCAGGTAGTCCAAGTCCAAAAATCCTATGTCGTATGTTTTCAACAGAAACATGAGTGTACAAGTGTTTGGTTTTCTATATTTTATCTGGTTTGTGGTTTCCCATATTTGATAATTGGAAATTGGAAATAGGAAATCGACAATCTTTAAGGCAGACAAAATGTTGAGCTGAGTAAACTCATTCAAAGTGGATGAAGTAGAGTTTGATAGTGCAAGAGAGAAATCTGGTAAGCATCTAGAGATATTCGAAACTAAATTGATGGAGTATACAAGTTATGTTGACACAGCTACAATAAAAAACAAGAATTCTGATCAAGTGAAAACAGTGGTTGAAAAACCTCATTGTGATGAGTTGGGATCATGGCTACAAAAAAATTGGGCACTAACCAATAATCAGGCAAGTTAACAAAAAATACAAACAGACGGAATAAAGCCATACACAAAAAATCAATGAGGAGTATGCAAAACGGACGCTAAGTCCAAGTCCAAGTCCAAGCACAAGTCCAACTCCAAAAATCCTATGTTGTATGTTTTCATTAAAAAACACCATATGGTCCCACTTTTTATTCCGCAAGATCCGATTTGCGACATTTTAAATTCCACAAGATCCTCATTTCAGATTTCGGATTTTTGAGTTTAGATTTCCGATTTAAAAATACGCAAGATCCTCGTTTTGGATTTCTGACATTTAGCATTGGTTCATATAAATAAGTGTGCATGTACCAATATCTGACATCGGACGCTAAGCACAAATCCAAGTACAAAAATCCTATGTCGTATGTTTTCATTAAAAAACACCATATGGTCCCATTTTTTATTCCGCAAGATTCGATTTGTGACATTTTAAATTCCGCAAGATCCTCATTTCGGGTTTCTGACATTTACCATTTGTTCAAATAAATAAATGCACATGTATCAATTTTCGACATCAGACGCTAAGCACAAGTATAACTCCAAAAAGCCTATGTTGTACAACGCTGTGAAAACCCCGTGTAAACTGCGTGAAAAAAACAGCCGTGAAAAAACAAGGAGTTTAAGATAAGCATGGACTTGGCAAAGGAAGAGATTATGCAGAAAGAATACGAATAGACAGATTAAATCCTAACACAAAAAACCAACTGATCAACTCCATGCCGCCTTCTTTCATCCCCACCGGATCACGGGATACAATAATCGAAAAGTGTAACAATTAAACTCGCCAATAACCAGGTGACACATGTCGAGATGTTAATGGCCAGGGAGACGAGGAATCTTTTGGGACAACTTCTTTCATTGAGAAAACGCCTACGACGTAATTAATTTCACAACCCAAGCTTGGAAGCTTTTTTTTTTTTGGTAAGGGTGAAAGAAACTGACTATTGCAAAATCCAATTGTACTAACTATGCCAAAATCCAATTTGCAATTGAAGTAAGAAATATCAATACTCACTCTTTCGACTTGTTTATGGGTTAATTCTACATTTATGAATTACTTCATTTTTTTGTTATGAAAACTAGAAAAGATGTTAAAATCAGATTTAAGGTATTTAGAAATATGAAATTTGAAGTGTAATTTATTTTACTAATCTTTAAGAAAATTGAAATAACAAAACTCTATACCTTAAAAAATTTGAACCCTTAGTTTAAAATGAATCAATGTGAATCATTGTTTCTTGTAATTTTTTTCTAAATTTATAAAGTATATTTCTTTAAAAAAAAATATTTTCAAAATCTACGTTGGTTGTAATTTGTTTAGGCTATGTATTCTAGAAATCTTAAATAATAAAAATATATTATAGAATACTTCCAAAATGTAAACATATATTATAGAATACTTCCAAAATGTATATTAGTTGTAATTTTTTAAAACTTATATCATTTTAGGAATCCTAAATAATAAAAATATATTATAGAATAACTTTTTTTTGTAAATAAAACGTGTATTACTTTACAAGGGAAAAATTACATAGTAGATATTCATCTAAAGCAGTCTCAATACTGGAGTGTCCTCGACCCCATTCGGATTCAGACTTGGTTTGTTCCTCAAAAAATATACAGAGTTTCCCATGTCTTCCAATTACCCTCATTACATTCAATCTTATCAAAATTACAGAGCTGTTCTTCCCCTATCAAAACAGGATTGCTATAAGGCCTATAAATTCGGAAATCCCCATGAGCTATACAACTATCACTACTACTATTGTGGCGAATACCTAAGCAACTACTAGAAGAAACTATATCCTGAAGATACTCAGACATCAAAGAAAAGATCAAACCTGTCCAAGAGGAAATGGTCCCCATCGGGGTGCCACAGATGGGAAGGATTATTCTACGGCATGTTGAGGAACAGTCGCGTTCAGGATGCCTACTGAAACTAACACTTCCCTTGGTCCGCTCCTGCTGTCCCTTGCCCGCGGCCGCGCACACTCCAGATCTCTTCGATCAACCGGATGGAACGGGAATCCCAACTTGGCTGCTATGATGTCAATTTTCTGGTACATAGTATGGAATTCACTATTGTGCTCTTTCCAGAAGTGCATTGGTTCCACGTCCCCTTCTCCATTGGCTTCACTCACCACCGAGGAGTGACCCACCAACCACATGGTCACCCAATAAGTCATCAGCATGTGGTCATAGGTGGAGGCGCGTCCTGCATTATTACTAGGGTCCATGACCCAGTTCGCCACCTCCTCATGCATGTGTTCCCTCACCATGCTTTTCACCTAGGCCCATAATTCTTCGACCATCCTCTCCACTTCCCTGTGAATTCCTAGCGGGACGTGCTCTTTGAAGTGCTCAGCCTCCTCCTGGACCTGGAGCTGGGCCCTAGTGGTTTGATGGGTTCGTCGCATAATGGCTTTCCCCCTGTCATCAAGATGGGAAGACGCCTCTTTGGTGCAGCAATCTCTTTTGAATTGCCGCTTGGGAGCCATAATGCAGAGGGGAGGATTGCAGAAGAGAAGCAGGAAGTAGCGCTGGGAGGCACCAACAAATTCAAACACCAGGGAGCGAATAGGGGTGGGAACATGAATCGAGAGCCTGAACCCTCTGCTTTGACGCACAATGGAGGGAGGCTCGACCTTCGCAGCATAAGAAAGGGAGAAATGCGTGGGAGCTCTCCCATCCCTGACCTTATCTTGCATCAGGCCTATCATGTGAATGATAGTCCTCATACCAGAATCTGCAATGTCCCTCCTGTGGTAATTAAGAGCCCAATCCTGTCAACGATCCCATCACATATCACCCATCTTATCAATCCCAGCAGCATTAATCGAAATGATGGCGAAGGACAGCCTATTGTACCAGCAATCATTTAACCCAAAACACCTGCACAGCATTAGGCTGGTCTCATGTAGGCGTGCTCGTGCCTCCTGCCATCTTCTGGAAATGCCATCTGTGCCTCTCTTTTCACATCCCTTGAGGCTAGATGTCTACAGTGTTGGGCCCATTCCCCCGCTCCAAAAGCCTCAAGTCTGTCGCATCGGAATCCTAGTCCGCCTTCCACACCAACAATTGCCAAAAGGTCAGCTGCTTTGTTGGCCTCCCGTCTGACATGGCAGAAGGATATCACTGGGTAGGATTGAAGGAGGGCGCAGAGCTGGTCCAGCCTATTGGCAAGACGCCAACTGGGAGAAACTTTTTCTGATGTTTGACTATTCACCAGTCGTTTGGCCATCTGGATGAGAATGTTTGAGTCACCTTTGATGATCGTAGGAAAATGGCCACCCCTGATCAAAACCTCAAGGCCACGTATTATAACTTCCAGTTCGGTGGAGTTGTTGGTGTCCACCCCTATTGATCCCAGGAACACCTTCACAATCTTGCCATCATGGTCGCAGCATAGACCCCCAAAGCCCGCTGGACTTGGATTGCCCCTAGATGCACCATCAAAATTCAACTTGAAGACTTGAGGGGGAGGGGCGGACCAGAGGTTCAGGCTAGAAGGTTGACAGATCTTGTCCCGTTGTCGCAGGCCATCAATCATGGTTCTATAGAGACCTCAGTTTGTAGCAATATGAGCTTCTTCATGGGGGATAATCTTGTCCTGATCATGCCATTCCATGCATCGGATGGAAGCCATAAGGTTATCCTTCACTATCTTCCACACTGTCTCCACATATTTACATTGGTCCCTAAAAATACGAGCATTCCATTCCTTCCATAAGCACCACATGGCCATACCTAGGAAGGCGTCCCATATTGTTCTGATGATAGGGTTCTTTGTAAGCTTTTGGGTGCCACTCTCTAAGGGTTTGAGCCGGTTGGCCCCTCCTTCTGTCACTTCAGCGAAATCCCATCGCTCCTTTGTCCCACACAGCTGTTGCATAAGTGCATCTATCCAGGAGGTGGCTCATGGATTCCTCCTCTTGGTAGCACAAGAAACATTGAGAGGGTCCTTGAACCCCTTGCCTTCTTAAATTTTCACTGGTGAGGATACTTCCATGGACAACCAACCAAACAAAGAGGGCAACCTTGGGCCAGAGGTTTGCTACCCATATTTTCTTCCATATGCCATCAACCTCTACGTGGCAAGTGAGCCTGATGTTGTAGGCCTCCTTAATGTTAAAGGAGCCTATATTGGTGTATCCCCATCTTAAGACGTCAGGACCTTCCTGAACCTTTATGAAGCATTTGCTCATTTCTTCCTGAAAGGCCTCCCATTCAGACTCACTTGTGAGATCGGGATTTTCCTGAAAATCTCATTAGCGTTGCTCCATATGAGTTCCAATCATCCAAGACTGGTTCACCTATATCTTTCCCCCCTCAATCGCCTTATCCTTGATATGCATCCATCTTGGATCTTTTCCAAGGATGGGAAGCTGATTCCACGAATCATCCCAAAAATTTTCCCTGCTGCCATCCTTAATCTCCCAAAAACTATGATCCTGGACAATATTATTACCTGCCAACACTTTCAACCATATGGGGGAACCACTTGGGGAATCATTGAATCTAATCAGTTGCTGTAAGGGCCTGTCTCGAGCATATTTGATGTGCCAGAGCTTGGCCCAAGGATCCGAGGCGTGGTTTACCCATCGCCACCAAAATTTGGCTACTTGGATCTCAGACATCACTTCAGGGTCTCTGAGGCCTAAGCCTCCCTGCTCCTTTAGCTAACATATATCCTCCCAACACACCAGAGAGAATTTAGCTTTCTCCTCGCGGACACCCGATAAGAAATTTCGTTGCAGTCTTCAAATTTCCTTGAGGATGGACTTGGGGGCAGCCAGAATCGAGAAGAGGTAAGTAGGCATAGCCTACATAACTGATTTGACCAGAATCAGTCTGCTGGGAAAATTTAAGGGGTGCAACACCCAGCTTGAAAGTTTTTGTTTCATTCTATCTAATAGTTCCTACTAGGACTCTTTTTGCGGCCTTCCCAACCCTAGGGGGATCCCAAGGTATTTGGATGGGAAAGCACCTTCCAAAAAGCCCAATATTCTCAATATGTTCCTCTGATTGGCCAGTGGAGTGTTAACAAAAAATACCCGAGACTTATTTGGGTTGACAGCCAAACCCGAGGCCTTTGCAAAGAGATCCAGGATGTTCTTGAATCTTTGTGCTTCTTGGACTGAAGGGTGCCCCATAAGCATAGTATTGTCAACAAATTGTTGGTGTGTCTGAGGTGTTGATCCATCATGGACCTTTAACCCCCTTATTTCCCATCGGTCGGCCTGGGCAGCGATGAGGCGACTCAGACCCTCAGCCATAAGGATAAAGAGGAAATGAGACAGAGGGTCACCTTATCTGATACCACGGGAAGGTTGGAAAGTGTTAGTCAGGGATCCATTAACGAGGATGTTGAAGACGGGCGTTGTGACTAAACCCATGACCCATTCCACCCAAACTTGAAAAAAACCATAGGCCTCCAGCATTTTCTCCATGAATTTCCAATTTAGTTTATCATACACCTTTGCTATGTCAAGCTTGATCATCATACCTGGAACCCTCATGATTTTGAAAGAGTGCAGCACCTCTTGGATGATAATGACCCCATCCAGGATTTTTCTTCCTTCCATAAAACCCAACTGTTTCGGACTAATAAGCTTCGGGAGAAGGGGTTTGAGCTAGTTAGCAATGACCTTGGAAATCATTTTGTAAATGACATTCAATAACGTGATCGGTCTGAATTTGTCCGGGGTGTCTGCCCCTGCCTCTTTGGGAATTAGAGTGAGGAAGGTGGCATTGAAGGCTTTAAGGACTCCCCTCTTGTTCTTGGATTCCTCCACAATATCCAACACGTCCTCCTTGAAAAGGTCCCAAAAGTGATGAAAGAAGTTGGTTGTGAAACCATCAGGGCCAGGAGCTTTTCCTAGGTCCATTTGATTGACAGCTTCCTCAACCTCCTGCATCCCTATTGGCTTGGTCAACATTTCATTATTTTCACCAGTGACTGCCCTGGGAACTAAGCTGGTGATTCTTTCAATATCCTGTCCTCTATCTCCACCATCTTCACTGATGATCTTAGAGAAGTGTTGTGTGAGTTTAGCTTCAATCTCCCATCTGGTTTCCACCCTGCTACTGTCCCTTTTCTTAAGTTTTTGGATTCTAGAACTGTTCCTGTTCTAGATCACTGAGTTATGAAAGAATTTGGTATTTCTTTCTCCCTCCTGCATCCATTTAACCCTTGCCTTCAGTTGCCAAAATATTCCCTCCTGCCTTTCCCTAGCCTCGATCTGACTCATTAGGTCCTTTTCTTTTGGCTTTCATGTCCTCATCCCAACCTACTTCCATGCCTTGTTTATTGATGAGGTCCAGCTCATTTAGCAGCTTTTTTGTGTCCTCAAAGATGTTCCTGAATTCCTCCCTATTCCACGTGCGGATTTTTGCCTTCAGAACCTTGAGTTCCTACTGAAAGCGAAACATAACAGTTCCTGGGGGGGGACCAGCTCTTGCCACCATTAATTGACCAAGTCCTTGAAGTCGGTATGTTCCAGCCTGAAGTGTTCAAAATGAAAAGGTTTTCCTGAAGGAGGGCAAGACCAATCCCATGAAAGGATAATGGGCTAGTGGTCATATCCTACTACTGGAAGAACATCAGCCATAATTTCCCCCATGCTGTGCATGATATTTTCAGACACCAAGAAGCGGTCAATTTCCATATAGTGTAAAATATTCACCCTTAACCACCATCAATTCAATGGGAATATCAATGTCTTCAACATTAGTTACTGATGCGTTGAGGGTTTGCTTTCGTTGCATGCATTGTTCCAACCAATAATTCATGACCCATTCATTGTCTTTCAGGAAAACAAATGCATATATGTGTCATGTAAAAATGAATTGTATTATCAAATGCAAATGTGTAGGGGTTTGATAACATGGTTAAATAAAAAAATAGGAATGGATCCAAGATATGATTGCAGAAATATCTACTTGACTATACAAGATCAGTTATATGATCATAGTAAGATAAAATAGATGATTGGCCCTCCTCTAACAACATTGTTTCAACAACTACATGTAGGTATACTACAAGTGATACATGATCATATTCACTAATCCAATACAATGATTCATAATCATCGCATTCACCATTGCTATAGGGCCCACAAAAGAAAGCAAGTTTCTACATATATATTTCAAATAAAGTGTTGTTTGAGCTTCGAAGAGAATGAAATCCACATGTTCCTTATATTATGTTTAAACTATATGAACATGGTTGATTTATATCGACCACTTGCCAGAAATTTCTTACCACATGTCCTGTCCTTGTTGATTTGATTTAGCCTTATTGTAGATCACCATTGAACTATGGTTTCTACATCTCAGATATGAAGCTTCATCATAAACCTCATATCCTCCCTTTGTAGGGAATTTTATAGAATGCATGCATTGGCCCCATCATGCTTCACTTTCATGTGCCTGATCACAAAATAGTTCCAAAGATGTGGCACATCGTATGTATTTTGCAAACTAATCAACCATTTGAACACATTAGGATTTTTTAATCAGCCCACACAACCATTTGACCATATCCACTATTGATCCATAGATATGTCTCTTTCCTTCAGTTGATCATAGAAAATTTGAAAGCAATGTTGCACATTGGTGTGGTAAATAGTGCAAAAGTGTGCCTTCCCACTTTGGGATGGGGCTAGGACTTGCATGTTGTAGCAAAAGATTGTTAGAGGAAACAAACTAAAACCAAGAAAGTGATAAGAAAACTAAACAAAATGACAAAGGGAGTAGAGGTTGCAAATCACAACAATCAATGTGATCCAAACCAATTGTGCATTTCCCAATGGTCAAGATAGTATGACCCCTTGGAGATGTGAGCTCCAAAAGGAGGCAAACAATCTTCCTAAGGGAGCTCATGCCAAAAACTCATCATAGAGTTTCAAAGTTGGCAATATTTCACAAAAATGCCCTTATTTTCCATTTTCCACTTTAACCATGGCAACCTCAAAAACATAAGTTTCAATAGTTTAAGTCCAAAATGAAAGGTGCACTATTTCAAAGAGTATCCAAAGCGCTTCCTTGATTATGTTAATGGTTATCAATTGCATAAGATTTATAGGTTGCATATCTCTCTATGCTTGGTTTTATGCCCTAGTTCTTGATGCATGATATGTTGAAAACCATATATTGATTAATGATGTTTTTATCTTGGAAATCTATGAAATAAACCCTAAAGACTACTTGAAATTAATTGATGCATATACACTCTAGCTTGATTATCCTTTTCTTGACTTTTCACGATGGGAAAACACTAAAAACCGTCATTTATGATTAGTTGTACCTCATTTCTGCTATAACATCATTCATTTATCATCATTAGGACAGTTTTACTTTTTAAAATATGCAACTTGTTTGGGACATAAACATTAACAAACCCTAGGTTTTCCCTAGTTTTGACCTCATAATTCTGACCATTTTATCAAAGGGTAAACCTCATTGTTTCATGAGTGATGGATTGTTGGTCCATAATACACTATATTATCTCTTATATAGTAGTAATTACTAAGTATAATAAAGGTAGTATGTTCCTAGGCTACCTTACTAAGGAAAATAACCTTCCATCCCCCACACACCCTACCAAAACATTATATTTTGGCGTATATATGTTTGATGATTTAATATCATTAATGTTGACCTTTCTTAATAAACATTCATCATCAATGTAATTTGTCCTTTTAGATAATTCATATTTTACCCTACTTGGCTTATAGGAAGCTCCCATAGGGTTATCATTGAAAACACAAAGTGTGCGAAGTAAATGTTGTAGTGACAGTGGCATTGCTTCCAGGTTATTATCAAGATAGAACCATTGTGAACCTTGAGACTATAGGTGCTAGTTTGTGTTATAACATTTCAGTTCCATTGTCCAGGATAAGGTTGTTTCTGATTAAGACAATCCCTTATGCTTCAATGCCCCTTTATGAGTTTGAATCTTGAAAAGTAATAATTATTTTCACATCTGGAAACTCCACTTAACGAGGAAGCACATCAAAGAGACTCTACAAGGATTTGTTCCCAAATCATTTCCCATCATTTTGAAAATATTGAAAAAGTCTATATAAGGGCTAAGATGAAATCTGAAAATTCATACAAATTATATATATCATATTAAAATCTATGTAATTCCTATTATTATATTATAATGTAAATAAAATAAACAACAAAAAATTACAAAACAAAAACAAAACACACAAACAAAATAAAACATAAATATTCATTTGCATTTTGTGCCAGTGGGATTTTGATGGACCAACAAACCATTCACCCAAGCATGAGCAGGCTAGAAAGAAAAGCAAGTATGAGAAATCAGGCTCCATATGACACAATAGCAAGTACTAGAAAAAAAGAAACTCTTTGAGCTAGTTGGCTCTTGATGGACCAATGAACAATTAACCCAAGCATGGGAAGGCAAGAAAGAAAAGAAAACAATAGAAATCCAAGGGTGTTATGACATACCTAGGGACTACAAGCAACTATGATAGCGCAATGAGACAAATCCAAGAACAAAAACATGGGAAACCCTTTGGTTAAGATGTGGGTACTTTGGAAATCAATGGGGTTCCCATATTTCATTCACCAAAGTCAAAATCATGTCCTTTGGAGGTACATTTATCCATATTAAATTTGTTTTGGGGATGGTCAATTTTGATTTTAACATTATAATCTTGCATATAAAAGGGTCACATTGTATATTATTCTATATAGGAATGAAATATGTTTATTCATTGTTATTGGATGCTTCATAAAGATGTCAATGCCCATTTTTTGTTAACTATTGTGACTCTTGGAGCTTTTTCTTAATTGGAATGCATTATGTGAATCTACATGATAAATGGATTTTCTTATGTACATCCCCAAAAAAGTCATATATCCCTCCTGAAAATTCAATTCATTTCCTTATGAATGGCCATGGACATGAAACCTTGAACATGGTTGGAAATAATTAGGCCAGAGGCTTGAATTTGAAAAAAAATACAAAACACAAATCGAATTACAAGGCCACTCGGTTTCTTTTTGTTCCATTTTTGAGGGTGGAAGCTATCAAGGGTTTCATGGATTATATGTTTCAGAAATCTCTGTAAAGTCACAAATTCGAATTCTTGGGGATCACTGGACAACTCTAAAGGATGCACCTTTTAACACTTTAATAGAAATTTCCTATGCTTTTGCAGAATCAAAGCCCAAAGATTGAGCTCGAAGTAAGTTATATTGAAGATTTCATGGATATTTGAAGGATTTAGGTTTATGTATTATTTTTTTCCATAAAAGTCACCAATCTTTAGCATTATTTCCTTTGACAAATTCTTAGAGCCTACAAGTAATAATAATAATGGTATTAGTTGTAAGAGTAATGTTAATGGTCCTGCATTTGTGAAAACCTTCTTTACAACACTATGGTTTCACTTACGATGTTGTGATTAAAATGTATACTATTAAAATCCCTTTATACTTTCACTTCACCTTATACATAAAGGCCATTAACTTTAACAACACCTCCTCATTGTAGGTAACTAGTGCTTATGCAAGAAACGACATCACATATGATAAATATTTGGTTATCTATAAAATATATAACTTAGTTGGGCAACCCTACATTTGAAAACCAACTTATAACGACCCTTTGTCTGGTCACTGAATATAAAATTAACCTAATAAATAAAATCTTTTTTAATCTACACATCAATTGACATTACATTACCGTCTTTGAATTCTACTTGGAGCAAGCTACATAGTATAATATATAGAGAGTAAACTTGGCATTCCTCAATATTAAACTCTTTGAATTATCGACCCTTCTTTCTTCTTGACCCAATTGAATTAAAAAAATGAACGACATTGAAGAAGAGTGGAGGAGGAGTAGGAGAAGAAAGTCATTCCAATAACACCCAAACAAAGATGGGAGTGGAGGGTGGAGTAGACATGGATGGTGAACTATCCAAAGAGATCAATGACCAATGTAATGCACAAATATACTTCATGATTGGGCTCTCCACTTCCCAAATCTTTGTTCTTACTTTCTAGCTTTAATTAGTCCACCGATCCATCGAAAAATTGGAGGAATAGTTCTAGTTTGCAGCGACAATTAAGTGAAAAAGATTATCAACTCAATATCATCCCCAAAAGGCATGCCAAAGCCAAGGTGAATTTCTTATGGTTTTAAAAACATTTAATACATTGAATTTAACCGGTTTATACATTTAGGGAACTTAAATCACGTTTATAAAAAAAACTTGGTTATGTGTGAATATATGTTGTTTTTCACTAATGGGGAAATTTCTCATTTTGTATTTTTTTCTATTTTCATTTGAGTTCAAAACTTCATTGAGTGGAATGGGTTTTCATAAAAGTGTTAAAAAAATTTGGTTGTTCATTAGCTAAAGGCAAGGTTGCAATGGGTGGTCCAAGGGTCGTGATTGAAGGTAATAAATTAACAAGAAAATAGCAGCAAGGCTGCTTATACCTGCCGTTTAGAAATATTTTAATGCTATATTGTATATATAAGTTGAAAGCTGAAGTAACTATGAAACATTAAAAACATACAAAAAAACTAGTACAACATACACAATCCATACGTAAGAGGAGGTTTATAAACAAGAAAAATAGCTGTAAAGCAGCTAGTCCCTGCTCCAAAATAATGTTTATAATTTGTATAATTGGTTATAATTTTTTTTTTTAAATTATTAGAAAAATTTAGTTAGGTGTTCACAATTGCTTCATATCTAATATAGAACATTTGAATGGTTTCATTATTTGAAGTAGAACATTCGAATTTTCTTTTTATTTATTGCATTTAATGCAAAGTGCATTAAAAGATAAGTTGGACTTGGTGTTTTAAGTTTGAGGAGTACTTTGATCCTAATATTTGATCGCCAAAGTTTTGACATTGGATCCTATTATTAGTTTGCAGAAAATAATAAATGAATTCTTTTTTACATACCTTTAGCTTGCTTCACAATCAAAGTCAAGTTTGCTTCATAATCAGAGTCACGCTTAATAATAAAAAATTTATAATTTATAATAATATGGTTTAAAAAAAATAAATTTTTAAATTAAAGTTCTCATTTTAAATTAAAATATTTTAAACAAAACAAAAAATATTAATAATCATAAAATTATTAATTTAAATTTATAATAACAAAGTTTTAAAAAATTAAAAAATTCAATTTTTAAATCAAAACATTTTAATAAGAAGTATTATTTTATCTTATTAAAATAAAAGCAATCATATTAAAATTTATTAAATATTATTTTTAAAATATTTGTCCAAATATTAACTTTCTAAATCCTTTTAATATAGTGATTTAGATCAAGGATCTTCACAACAGTTGGCAGACCGCATGGACGGCCGGCGATAAGGGATCTTCAAAACAGGTGGCAAATCGCATGGACGACCAGCGATAAGGGATCTTCACAACAGGTGGCAGACCGCATGGATGAATGGCCATAGCAAGTGGACTATGCTTGGAAAACAACTTGGAACTTCAGGGTGGTTTATTTTCTGGATTTGTATTACGAACAAGAGTCGAGGGGCCAGGATTTGCAGGTGAAAGGGCCGCTTGTGGTGGTAGTTGGGTTGGTTTGGCTTGGGTGGCGGTTTTAGCAAGTTTTAGTTGTTGTATTGTTCTTTTCTTAATCCAAATGTTTGAAATGAAACAGGTATTTTGCGTCCATCGAACGATTCCACACAGTTTTGTGCTGAATCGTAGCAGCGATATAATGGAATGTCCGAAGCGGGGACAAAATCCTTGATTCCAGGTCGTCGCCTATTCGAATCCTGCATGCTTCTTTTTAATCCGGGGTGTTGAGCTACTCAGGGTTTCTGAATGAAGGGAATGACGAAGATACTAGGTGGGATGCTAAGAAGAAACAAGCCGTTTCTGACGCCCGATGAACGGAGTAGCCAGAATAAATCTAAACATTGCAGAGCTGATAGAGTCCAAAGGCCGTGTTATGGCTATGTTCGGTTTTTTCTCTGGGTTTTTCTGCTGCTTTATCTGTGCTGTGCTGGACCGGATTTGTTCTGGCTTGTGGCCTGGAAACCTGAGAAGCCTGAGACTCTGCGATATATGATTCAGAAATCCATGGTTTGATCCCGTGACCTGGTTACTAATGTTATTGCAGAGGAAAGGTACACGCTAGGACGCCTGAGAAAGAACGTGTTTTCTGATACAAAAGCAAAGCTTCCAGGTATTGTTCATTGCTGTTTTTTGTGCTTTTTTCTGCCTTCTTGGGATTGAGTTTCTCATGCATATTCTGATTTTTGTTTTCTACCGTTTTGGGATTGAGTTTCTCATGCATGTATTTTGGGTTTCAGAATCCTTCGATGTTAAGGTATTTGTTTACGATCTCCCATCGGAGTTCAACAAGGATTGGCTTGTGAATAGCCGTTGCTCAAGTCATTTATTCGCTGCAGAGGTTGCCATACACAGAGTGCTGTTGAATAGCTCCGTTCGCGTGTTAGATCCTTGGGAAGCTGATTTTTTCTTCGTTCCGGTCTACGTTTCGTGTAATTTCAGTACTAAGAATGGGTTTCCGGCTTTGGGGCATGCTCGGTCGCTTCTTGGCTCTGCGGTGCAACACATATTGGAGACCATGCCTTTCTGGAATAGAAGCGGAGGCGCTGATCATGTTTTCGCAGCTACCCACGATTATGGAGCATGCTTTCATGCCATGGTCCGTTAGCGTTGTCTCTTTTTGCATTGGTCGAATATCGTGGTCTTGCCGGGGCTTTTTGTTCTGATTGTTTTGCCTTTGCTTTGTTTTTTAGGAAGACGTTGCAGTTAGTGATGGGATACCGACGTTTCTTCAGAGCTCTATAATTTTGCAAACCTTTGGCGTCAAGGGCAAGCATCGTTGCTAGGACGTTGAACACATACAGATTCCTCCTTACGTTGCTCCAAAGCCCATTGAGACCCTGTGGGCTGCTGCGTCTCCCAAGCCTAAGCGTGATATCTGGGTGTTTTTTAGAGGAAAGATGGAGATTCACCCCAAGAACATTAGTGGCCATGTATACAGCAAGTAAGCTAGAGTTGTTACTTTGAATCTCGTGATGGGTTGGCGAAATGTACATTTCACAGTTTTCAAATCGGAATTAATTGCACAACAGATGGCATGTTTGTGTATTTTTCAATTTTTTTTGTTTTTTATTATTTTTAAAAATTGATAATTATTTTGCATAGCAAGGGAAAATAGTCAAATCATTGTATTGCACCAATCATAAAATAGATAATTTAATTTACTAAAATTTTAAAAGTAATTTTAATTTAAAAAATAATAATTTTAATAATACAAATTTCAAAAACTTTAATAAAATTTTAAAAGTAATTTTAATTTAAAAAATAATAATTTTAATAATACAAATTTCAAAAACTTTAATAAACATGGGGTTAATTTTTTTGAAAAATATTGGTCAATGCAATATAGCGACCAACCGATCGCTATATAACCTGCCGACGGCAGGTATAATAAATTAATCAATAATAGTGATATAAAGGTAATATTGAGAAATAAATGAATAAATAATAAGGCGATATTGAATAAATAATTAATAGTGATATAAAGTGACTTTGGAAAACTTTGAAAAATTACTCCATATTAAAAAGTCATCTAGGGAAAAACTAAAGGTATAGAAAGTGAAATTGGAACTAGTTTTATTTTTTCATGAATATTTTCTCTTTTCGGTGATCTGAAGTTGGAGGAGCTAATATTCATATTTTAAGGTGAATTTTCTCGAAAGCAATCATGTGAAGAGCTCTTGAATATTTTTTTTCTCTAGGACTGAAACCCTAGTGAGCGTCAGTTTTTCCAAGTCGTCGGCATTTTCAGAGTTCGCAGGTGCTTTGTGCGGGTGCAAGAGGACATGTTTGTCGTAGTTGCTCTATTTTGTCACAGTAATATATATAAACCTAAAGTTTTTATGTGTTGAACGTAAGTTTAATTTATGCCACACGGTAGAGTAACTTTGACAAAATTCTTATTTAATATTTTGTGTATTTAATATTGTGGGTTGTGAGTTTGTCATAGTATAGTTGTGTTGAAGTTCATCCCAACTTATGGAGTGGTGAAATTTTTTTTTCATGTCATAGCTAATAAACAAAGAAATATATTTTATTATAAAGTTCGATTAAGTGTGGACTTGTCAAAGTGGAATCATGTCGCAGTTTATCTCAACTTACCAGGGGGTGAAAAGTGTCTTTCATGTCGAAGTGAATGATATACTTTATATAACAAAAATAGCATTTCAAGATTATATGCTTGTCAAAGTGGGTGCTTGTTGAAGTAAAAGTTTGTCGGGGTAAAATTCCATTAAAGGTATGTTGATGTTAAAGTGTGTCGAATTCATGTGTAAATATTTGTCGAAGTTAATTTGGTCAAAGTATAGTATTTCGTAGTAAAATCCCATCCATGTAAAAGCTTGTCGAAGTGAAAAGTTATGTCAAAGTGAACTCATTGAAGTAAAGATGGGGTTTCCCAAAATAAGTGTGTCAAAGTTCATAAAGAAAAGAAAACCAAATATTTATTGCGCAATTCATGTAAAGAAAATATTAACTGTCATAGTTTCCGTTGGAATTGGTATTAGAGCAAGTTTAGGAAGAGTAGAAATTCTATTAACAAGGGAAAAATAATTTTAAGAAAATTAAAATTAAGAAAACATGGCTTCCACTTCTGGTGCACAAATGTCAAGCCTACAAACACCAATTTTTTTAAGCAAGAATTATGAATATTCTCTAACTATGAAGGCTCTGTTTAGAGGGAACGGAGGAAGAAAGATGGAAAGGATTTGTTCTAAATACATCAAGCAATGCATCAAAGCATACTCCCAAGGGTAGCAATAGTATAGACTGCTAAGGAGGAATGGGATATACTGGAAACTATCTATTAAGGTTTGGGAAAGGTAAGGACTGCTAAATTGTAAATCCTCAGAAGAGATTTTGAATCTCTATCAATGAAATATACAGAGTCAATAAAATCATTTTATACTTGATTTATTGGTCTGATCAATCAAATGAAATCCCATAGAGAATCCATAGAAGACAGAACGGTTATTGAAAAGTGCTTAGAAGTATTCCCCAAAAATTTGAATCCAGAGTTGTTACCTTATAATTAAACAAAGACTTTTCCCAATTTACTATTGATGAGTTGCAAGCTTCACTCATCAATCATGAACATAAAATCAATAGATCAAATACATCATTAGAAGGCACATTTTCAGCATAGTCATCCATAGGAGGATGCATCAATAGTCTTGCAAATGCCAGTGGTAGAGATCAAAATAAGAACCCCAGTTATCCAAGTGGTCAAAGGTTTGATAAATAAAAAATACAATGTCATTATTGTAATAAATTTGGACATTTTGCATATGAATGCATCAAGAAACAATATGATCAATGAAAGGAAGGTCAAAACCAGTCAAGAAACACCATCAATTCGACCAGCACAATGCGTTTGGCGTGTGCATCTCCAATTGAATGTAGTACTTCCCAAGAAATTCAATGTGACATATGATATTTAGATTCAAGTTGTAGTAATCATATGACTAGTAATTTAAACTTGTTTTTCAGTCAGGATAAATCAGTCCAAATTGATGTCACACTTGGAACAATATCCAAGTCACTATTTTGGAAAAATGTACTGTTGGTATTCTAACCAAACAGGGGGAGAAAAAACTATGCATGAGGTTATTATGTCAAAGGTTTAAAGCATAATTTGATGAGTATTGGACAATTTCTACAAAAAAGTTATAGAGTCTACATGGAAGGCAACCATTGTGTGAGTATGGACATACACCCAGGAAAATAACTGATAGAAAAAGTACAGATGAAAATCAATCAGTTGTTTCCTTTGAGGATAAGGCCAACTATGAAAGGAAAGACAACTCAAGTTGTTCGTGAAGGACATAATGAAAAATCAGGAGTTGCATTCAAGGTAGAAAGCAAAGAAACAGACAAGCACTACGATAAGGAAGAAAAAGATATCACATAAATACAAGAAACATTTCAATAAGAGGTTTAGGATGAGTCTTGGCTATGGCATTTCATATTTGGAAATTTGAATTCTGGTTCGATGAAGCTACTACACATGAAGAATATGGTGAATATTTTTCCATTGATTGAAAAACTAGAGGGAATTTGTGAAGGATGTTTTTTTGGAAAGAAACATAGAGATACTTTTCCAGTTGAAAACTCATATAGAGTGCATGCACTGCTTGAAATTATGCACTATAATATTTGTGGGAAAATGTAGACACCATCCATAGGAGGCTGCAATTATTTTCTTACATTTATTGATGACTTCACAAAAAAAATGGGTTTATCTCTTAAAACATAAATCTGATGCATTTGGATGTTTTTAGCAGTTTAAGGCACTTGTGGAGAAGAAAAGTAGATATAGCATCAAAATATTATGGATAGAAAAAGGCAGTGACTACGTCTCAAATTATTTCCTAAACTTTTGCAAGAGCCATGGAATATACAAGAAATTCACTACGTGGCATACACCTTAGCAAAATGGTGTTGCAGAGAGGAAGAATAGAACCATTATGGAGATGGAATGCAACATTATGGAAGCCAAGCATTTGTCAAATGAATTTTGGGATGAGGTAGTAGCCATTGTTGTATACATCATGAACCATTGTTCAACAGAGAGTGTTAAGAACAAAGTCCCTCAATAATCTTGGATAGGTATGAAACAAAATGTTTCTCATTTAAAAGTTTGTGTTTATGTCACATATGTGCATGTCCCAGATGAGCTAAGAAATAAATTAGACAATAAGGCACAAAAATGTATTTTTGTTGGCTACTCAAAAGACACAAAAGCATATAAATTGTATGACCCCATCACAAGGAAGATAATTATCAATCAATATGTTCAATTTTTTGAAAATGAAGCATGGGATGGAACTATAGAAAAGAATGTAAAAATTGTTTCGTCTGTTGAACATGATAACGTGACAAAGGAAGTGGTTCAAACATCACATGTGAGTCAAAATGTCACAGCACCATCCACCCCCAGTATAGTGAGACATGTTCCAACACAAGGTACTTCGATACAAGTTGTATCTCAAGCTACATAGACAAGCACACCAAGAGCACAACAAACTCCATCAAGTAGTTCAAGGAGTTTGACATCAACAAATACAATAAAGACAAGTCTGTGTGAAATATATGGGGCTGATACACCAAATTCATTCTCAGTTTTTGCCTTATTTTCTCAAATAGATGATCCTCTAACATTTGAGGAAGTTGTCGAAGATGAAGTATGGGCACAAGCCATGGATGAAGAAAAAGAATGCATTGAAAAGATTCAAACATGGGAACTTATAGATGTACCAAAAGATAAAGTTGTAATTAGTGTTAAATGTATTTATAAGACCAAGAAAGATGCTAATGGAAATGTGCAGAAGCACAAGGAAACATTAGTTGCAAGAGGATTCACATGGTATCCCGACATAGACTTCAACGAAAGTTTTGCACATGTTGCATGAATGGACACAACCAAAACAACTTTGGCCATTAACGCACATAATAAATGGCATGTTTATCAAATGGATGTTAAATCTGCATTCTTGAATGGTTGTCTGGTGGAGGAAGTGCACGTGGAACAACTACAAGGCTATGAGGTTACAGGACAAGAAAACAAAGTCTACATATTGAAGAAAGCCTTGTGTGGTTCGAAGCAAGATCCTAGAGCTTGTTACGCTGTATTAACTCTTACCTCGTCCAAAGTGGATTTCATAGAAGTGAATGTGAACCAATGTTGTACATCAAAGTCAACAAAAAAGGTAACATGTTAATTGTTTTCCTGTATATATATGATTTAATATTTACTGATGATCCTGGCATATAGGTGTTATCACATATACATTCTGTAGTTGGGCTGCCATGATGTAGCATACAAACTTGTCTCTTATTATACTCCAGGATATTTTTCACATGGGGTATTAGCATGGATGTTTACAACTTCAGTCGGTTCAGAGCCTTGAATATCATTAGATTTTCCTTGCCAGGACTGAGATTTAGGAGTCCATTGAGATGATTTTGGTGATGATCTAGTTCATTGTAGCAGAGTAGCAGATTAGAGTTGGTACACACATTGATAGAGTGGCTTATCAGCTGGAGATAGGTATATTTAGTGAGATGAGGTATACACTTCCTTGGTTTGATTTTTATCTATGATGTATGTCAAATACCTATTCTTATCATGTTAGGATGATTATGGTGACATATGCTTATATCTATTGTGCTTTAACCTGTGTTATGATTAATTGAGGAGTTTGACAAGAAGACTGTTTCGTATGCCATGCTTGAATAGATTGTAAACCTTGGTGCTAGGTTGGTTCCATGTCACTTGTCCCCATCCATCTAGTTCATCCACCTTTGATTTTGTCCCATGAATTAGATTGATTGAAACTTGTGAGATTGAAGATCCTTTCCCCATTGTGACCCCTGTGTATGATAGACTCCATGTTGCTATGTGTCTCTGGCTATGAAGTATGTGGTTTGGATGGTGTGGTCAGGTTCACAAGGTAGTTCTCCTTTAGTCCTCAAAGAAATTGCTCCACCATAACAGTGTTGCTAAACACTAAAGCATCGAAATGCATATAATCTATATCTAAGGATGCAAAAGTTAAATGTTTAAAAGGTAATCAGTAACCAAGAGTTTGAGCACTCATTCCTTGTATACCATAAGGCTCAATCTGCTCTCCATAGGGGCAGTAGGGAGAGGCAAACCCATCGGGGCTATGAACTGCTCACTGGTAGCGGGTCTAGGCCTTAGTCATTTATTGGATCCCAGAAGGATTTACAGGACACCTGCTCTTGTAGGCGGGTTACTATCTTATGAAATGTAAAGTGATTTGAAAAGGTTAATGGTCAAAGGATGAGCACTCACTCCTTGTATAGTGTTCAACTCATGTGACCCCACAGGGCATCAGGGTGAGTCTAGATTGAAAAGGTTGGGTCTTTGTCGGTACTGGAGCCCGGAAGACATCCAAGAAACCTACCTTTGAAGGTTGACCTACATTGCAAATAAAGTGCAAAGGAAAATTTGTTAGAGTCTAAGGGATGCATATGTGTATTATTTATCATTCAGATAGATTACTTAGTCAAAGTCAGTAAAAATTCATTCCCCTTTTTTCTTAACCTTATTCTTCCATATTCACCCATATGTAGCACATTGTTTACCCTTTGTAAGTATGGCATGAACAAGCAGACTTCCAGAAAGTTCCAAGATTCTTAAGAAGCACAGGTACATCTTACTATTATTATCATTACTTGTCACCATGATTATGAGTAACTGATTCAAGTTTGGTTTTGATATACATTATTGGAGCATTTATTACCTTGGATGTTTATAGGATCATATTGATATAGTTTCTCACCTTCAGTTTGGGTACTTTGACCTGGTCAACCCAGTTTGACCAAGTCTACCATGGTTCCCAAGGCAGTGACTCAAAATGCAACATGGTCTATATTTGTTCCATACATGCCCAGGACTAATACTGTGGTTTTGGTTTTGAGAGTTTGGCTCGGTTCTCCTGATAAGTCATTATTATCACTTAATTATTGGCCAAATGATCAAATTTTATTCCAGATGGCAGTATGATTGGTTCTCCTAGAGAAGAGTAGCATTTCAGGGGGTATGAGTAGTCACTTATACCATTCTTCTATGTCTCCAGATTATCCAGAGCAGACAGTTTTCCCCAGTTTGCACCCTGGATAGAGTTATGGTGGACTTATCAGTTTCCAGAGATTGTACCAGCAAAAATCAACTAGAAAAATCACCGAAAAAATTGATTTGACCTCTTGGGTCAAGGAAATGACTTGGAATTTTGACAAGATCTGAGAAAGTCCTCCATTAGTTTTGAGTCAGCAGATGTCTAAATTATTTTGTATAGGCTCGGCCAGTGAGGAAATCCCTCCATGGGGTGCCCCCTCAACTTGGCGTTTGATGTATTTCACTATTATATCTTGTATTATGAAGTTTTAAAGGATCATAGAGTGAATTAAGCCCCTAGTGATCCCCTCCTATGTATTATCATGTCACATCTTATGTTATATTGTGACTTTAACTTAAGATAGGCATCCTTGAGCAAAGTGTGCCCCCTCTTTGACTTAGTCACTTGATCCATGTATTAGTTGATGTATTGTTGATATCCACCATTGATGATGTTATAATCTCAACCGCTGGATGAAAAATAAAGTTAAGGTTTACATCTCTCTCAAACTATTTAAGAGAGATGACTCCCCCATTGTAATTCATGAGCTCTGGCACCAGAATTTGAATAAAGAGATTTTTATCTGGGATTACACTCTGAGTTCTTATGATGTGTTGATGATTTGTTGATTGGTATTGTTATTCTTTTGTACGGAATTTATGTCGAGATAGATCTTGTATATTTTCTTGCACCCATCCATCTACATGTTGGAGGCACACTTGAGGAAGGCACATTAGTGGGGAGACTCACTCTGTGTCGGCTCTTGGGTTTTGTGTATTAGGGAGTGATTCTTTCTCGATGATTTTTCATTTCCTGTACTTTCTTTATACTACAGATCCCATTCAATTGTCTTGCTGATTGATTTCTTTGGTTTGACAGGTTGAGAGGGGCGCTAGGGTCATTGAAGAAAGCAGAACCATTAAAATATCTTGCTCAGAAACTCCCATGAAAATGCTATCATGAATCTTGTAGTTGTCCTGTGAGATGATCCTATTCAAGACGACAGAGGAAACTAAACTAAAGTCATGAACTACGATATCCAAGACTTCAGAAATAACTTAGATGTCACACGAGTCAAGGATATTGACACTTCAAACTCAATGAAAATGCAGAGCACACGGGGCGTCCCTATGACCAAGAAACCCTAAAATAAGGAAAATGAGTAGATGACTGAGGTAAACTTGGTGGAATCTCTTAGTACGATGGTTAATTAGAGTTTGGAATAATTACCAAGAGATTTCGAGCATCCAGGTGAAAAGCCCCAATTTTACCCTAGGGTTTTATGCAGAAAATTGGGATCTAGGGAAAAAGGATGAAATTTACTGAAATTAGACACTCAAAATGATTGTTGGATGTAGGATTAGGAAAATGAAAGAAAAACCAATAATGCCCCATTTATGGTTTTGGAAATACCCACTCCTCCCAAGGAGGGCGTTTTTTCCTAAGTAGCACGCCAGTGCTTAGGATGGGAAAATGGAGTCCGATTGTGATGAAAATTGAAAATTAGGGGTTTTATGTTTACATCTCTTCCAAACTATTTAAGAGAGGTGACCCCCCATTGTAATTCACAAGCTCTGGCACCAAAATTTGAATAAAGAGATTTTTTTCTAGGATTACACTCTGAGTTCTTCTGATGTGTTGATGATTTGTTGATTGGTATTGCTATTCTTTTGTACTGATTTTATGTTGGGATATATATTGTATATTTTCTTGCACCCATCCATCTACAGGTTGAAGGAGACACACTTGAGGAAGGAACACTAGTGGGGAGACTCACTCGGTGTCAGCTCTTGGGTTGTGTGTATCAGGGAGTGATTCCTTCTTGATGATTTTTCATTTCCCGTACTTTCTTTATGCTGCAGATCCCATTCGGTTGTCTTGCTGATTAATTTCTTTGGTTTGACAAGTTGAGACGAGCGCTAGGGTCATTGACGGAAGCAGAACCATTAAAAGATCTTTCTCAGAAACTCTCATTTGATCAAAAGGATGGAATTCTTGATCATATATGAGGTCTTCTACAAGAACCAGGTATGTTTCATGGGTAATTTCTCTCTCTTTTATTTTCTACATAAATGTCCCATCATTTCTTACATTGAGAAAACCCTCATTTAGTAGTAGGAAAATCATCGAACCAATTTGCATCGAGAATTGGAAAATTTGGCGATCTGGTTTTTGTGGGCATACCAAAAAACCCCCTTCTCTCTCAAAAAATTCAAGGTTGGACTCATCTGCCCATCTCCAGGAACTGGTTTTAGTTTGGGAGAAATGCCCATGTTTGGCTTCCTGGTCAATTTCCTCGGTTTTGGTTCCAGTTTTCAGTTGGGTATTTTTATTTTCCAATCGTTTTACCCAATTGGGTGTGTTGAATCCCTAATTCCATTAAATCAACCTCGTTCTGGGCATTTCCCATAATTCTGATTAAACCCCCCAGGGTCCAGGGTCTAATTATTTGAACAAACACACCAATCCTAGATCTGTATAAAATTCTTAACTCACTCGTCTAAATTGATTCGAGTAGCATTTCCACATTCCTTAAACACTCGTACTCGAATATTCCTTAAGTTGTGGCTTATCCCTTAAATTTAGGGTTTCCATCTCTCACCTTACGTATTCACATTTTTGGGCTTGATCTGGTGATTAGCTGTAGATCTATCCTTTTAGGATAATATGGGGTCTCCCCTATTGTAACTTGGGAATTCAGTGAGATAAAGTGAAGGAATCCCTAACCGATGTGACAACCATCCATCATTTGGGGGTTAGGGTTTTTGTAGGTCACAACTTTGGTTTTTTGTCCCCTCTGCCATCCTATAGAGTATTCATCTATTGGGGAAACTACAAGAGCTGTGATAACAAGAGGCTTTTAGATCAGTCATGGAAAGTGAACTTGAAATGACTGATTTGGGGATTATGAAGTATTTTTTAGGCATTGAAGTCCAAAAATATGAAAGTGGTATATTTGTATCACAATCCAAGTATGCAAATGAAGTTTTGAAAATATTGAAAATGATCAATTGTAAGGCAACCCCAACACTAGTGATAACAAGATTAAAATTGAGCAAGGATGGTGATGGATCAAATGTAGATCCTATGTTGTTTAAAAGTCTAGTTGGCATCCTTATGTATCTTATTATGACTAGGATAGACATCATGTATGGAGTTAATCTGATCTCAAGGTTCATGGAGTCACCAAAAGGCTCTCATTGGCAGGCAAGAAAAATAACGATGAGGTATGTAATTGGCACAAAGGACTTTGGCATTCTATATTCAATCTCAGAAAATTTCAAACTTATTGGATATATTGACAGTGATAATGGAGGCAACATGGATGGCAGGAAAAAAAAAACATGGTTATACATTTCATTTTGGAATGGGAATTATGTCATGGGCTTTAAAAAAAAATCCCATTGTAACTCTTTCTTCGGCATAACTAGAGTATGTTGCAACTACAAGTGTTGCATGTCAAGTTGTTTGGATGTAGAGGATGTTAAGAGATTTGTTGCAAAACCAACATAGATCCATCTCAAAATGGATCTAGCAAGAGCCGAGAGGGATCAAATCTCTTGAGATGCAAACCTGTTTTGAAAGTCTAAATGTTGAGGAAGCGTTTTAACTTATCCAATTTGTGTTAAACACACGCACACACACACACACACACACACACACATATATGTCATTGTAAATGTTTTAAATCTAATTTAAGTTGACATGTTAATATTTTATAAAAAAAAATTAAAGAGACGATAACTCTAGGACAAGCACGAAAGGAGTTACACATCTACAATTTATTTAATTTTTTATTTTTTATGTATATGAATTTGTAAATGTTTTAACTCTAATTTGAGCCGACATGTTATTATTTTATAATATTTTATTAATTTTTAAAAAGGACACATGTCAACTTTGGGATGAGCACGGAAGGAGTTACACCTCTCCCCCTACTAAGATGTAGAATGCGCCTCTTCGACGCAACCAACAAAATCCACAACCATTTTTTACGACAATAGCTTATCCATTGCACTCTCAAGGAATCATGTGTTTCACAAGAGAACCAAACATATTGACACAAGGTATCATTTCATAAGAGAATTGGTAAATAACAAAGAATTTTGTTTAGAATTTTGTAGGTCTAAATATTAGCTAATAGAGATTTTTACAAAACCACTGGCAAGGGATACATTCCTATATCTCCGAAGTTGTTTAGGAGTGACAAATTTTGCACACTGAATTCTACCATACACAGAGGAAGTTCCAACTTTGAAACATTTTGTAAAATTTTGGTTTAATGATCCCCATCTACTAATAATTAAGGGGGAATGTTGGAGAAATTAATTACAAGATTATGTCTATGAAATCTTAGCTTCAAATTCCGTAAAAGTATAGTGTTACTAGTCAATCTGTCAGCGGGAATGGAACACATTTCCTTGTGTGAACGATTTTAATATTTACCAAGTAAAATTCAAAATCCAAGTAAAATTTGAAATCCACATCTTCTCTAGAAATACTTGTGTGAATGATTTTAATATTTACCATTTGTAAAAGAAATCAATAATCTTTCATATTTCACCATGTAAAAGTTTTGTTTTAACAAGAGAGTAACTTCGACACAAGTTTCGTTTAATATTTTGTTTATAGAGTAGTGAGAAGTGTTTTTCATGTCATAGATAATAAATAAAGAAATATCTTTTATTATAAAGTCTCCTTAAGTGTGGATTTGTGGGAGTGGAGTCATGTCGTAGTTTATCTCAACTTATTGGGTCGTGAAAAGTTCTTTTCACATGGAAGTGAATGATATACTTTATATAACAAAAATAACCTTTTAATATTTACGTTGTAGACGTTTTCTCAATGAAAGAAGATGTCCCAAAAGATTACTCGTCTCCCTGGCCATTAACATCTCGACATGTGTCGCCTGGTTATTGGCGAGTTTAATATTATAAACTTGTAGAAGTGGGTGCTTCTCGAAGTAAAGTTTGTGAGGTTTCTCAAAATAAGTATGTTGAAGTTCAAAAAGAAAATAAAACCAAATATAGGCTTCGCAGTTCATGTAAAGCAAATATTAACTATCGCAGTTACCCCTGGAATATTGTTGGTTACCTCGAGCAATATTTGTGTTGTTCTCTTTAACAATATTTGTGTACGTGAGACATTATTATGAATTCATGAATAATACGATCGACGGTGTCAAACATTTTTAGTGACTAACATGACCGGTTTCCTTGGAAGAGGTATTTCATACAGTACTATTATTCTTATATATAATGTATCTATAGTTGTTTGTAATGATAATGAAGTTAAGCCTTGTTCACTTGATATAGTTTTTGATAATGAAGTTAATCCTTATTCACTTGATATAGTTTTCATTGATAAAATATTACGTTCATAGCTCGGGGTTGGAATCGTTTTGTTCGGGAAGGGTGAAAGAAACTGAGTATGCCAAAATCTAATTTACAATTGAAGTAAGAAATCTCAATACTCTCTCTTTCGACTTGTTTATGGGTTAATTTTACATTTATGAATTACTTCATTTTTAGATTATTAAACTAGCAAAGATGTTAAAATCAAATTTAAAGTATTTAGAGATATAAAATTTGAAGTGAAGTTTATTTTACTAATGTTTAAAAATTTTGAAATAAAAAAATCTATATCTTAAAAATTTGAAACTCACAATTGAAAATGAATCAATGTTTCTTCTATCTCTTTTTTTTTAATTGACATAAAGTATATTTCTTAAAAAGATGATACTTTCAAAACCTATGTTCATTGTAATTTTTATAGACTTATATACCATGTATTTTAGAAAACTTAAATAATAAAAATATAATTTTTATAAACTTATATATATACCTAATTTTTATAGACTTATATACCATGTATTCTAGAAATCTTAAATAATAAAAATATAATTTTTATAGAGTTATACACTATGTATTCTAGAAACCCTAAATAATAAAAATATGTTATAGAATACTTCCAAAATCATACACCATATTCTCGAAATCCTAAATAATTGAAATATGTTTTAGTTGTTATTTTTTTATTATTTTTTAAAATTAACTTATATATTGTTATTATTAAAATTTATATAATATTATTAAAAATTTCATAAATAAATCTAAAATTATTAACTATTAAAAAATAAAAACAAAATTATTGCAAAATACAAAACAAACTTAATTATGCATTAAAATATTTCTTAATAATTTTCATCACTATATTGAACAACATATGATATTTGAAGTTGGAATACCACTTATTAATAAACCTTATAATTTTATTATTTTAAATTTAGAAAATTAAACATTAAAATGAAATATTTTATATTTTGTTGATGATGTAAATTTTTTATTTATATTATTATTAATTCAATAATATTTAATTTGTTGAGGTGGCATGAGGTGATTTTTTACCCCTTGGAAAACAATGGTTTAAGTATGCATGGAGCTTGGGTGATTTGTTTAATAATCAAGCTAGTGCTTTGGAAAGGATTGTAAATAGCTAAAAACAATCAAGTTCGAAAGATGATAATAGTGGGGAACTTAATGATCATTATTTGTTGTGTGGATTTAAACATGTTTCCTTTAGAAGGACCACTCACTTGAACCATGGGTAAAATTCATCAAATGATAGCAGGGGGTTTGATGAGCTCAAAGTTTTTCATGTGATAAGGAATTTTAATATTATCGTAGATGCACAAGTTAACATAGTTGTTTTTATACTCCAAGGAACTATTAAAATCAATGTAAGAGGGTCCAATGATCATATACATTAATATAATGTGTCACAGCCTCCTAAATCTTAACCTTGGAACCAATTTTGGGAAGGACATGTTTCATGAGTATAGGATAGATTATCATGCAGACTTAAAAATTTGATTGAGAACTTCATCATTTTCATTTAGTAGATGCATTTAATGTCAAGGATGAGGAAGATTACCTCTGCGTGTAAGATTTTAGTTTAGTATTTTGGCTTAAAAATGGCTGATTGTATGATTATTAAAGATAGTAATTTAGACATGAGTTGGTTCGTTTTGGATATTGATAGGAATTGGGTTGCATGTAATATTTCAGTTTAGTATTTTGGTTAAAATATGGTGGATTGCACCATTATTAAATATAGTAATTTAGACATGATTTGGTTCGTTTTGGAGATTGATGGGAATTGGGTTGAATCTGATGTTAAGTGTATTTGGCTTTGGGATGTCTTCAGCCTTCTCAACACCATCATTTAGAATTTGAATTCTCCTGGGACTCTTGATTATTCTGGTAGTTTTTAATATATTGTGAGCAACATATACTATATTTCTTGTTTAAGCTCTTCTATTTCCTGTATTGTGTTTGCTATGAAAAGAGGTAGGCGCATACTCTTTATTTAGGGAAAGAGGGGGTTAAAGCAAAGGAATTATATGTGGCATTATAGAAACATATATATTACATGGACAACAGAGATTTGGAAGTGCAAGTTGTTTGCAAGGATGATAAAACCAATGTAAATGACTTGGTAAGAAAGATAATGAAAAGGTATAGAGAGATTAAAGAAAGAGAACAATGCTATTAAATCTATTATCAACATGAATATTTCCATTTCTAATATGCATTCCAAAATTCAAAGCAAGCAACATGTCAATGTGATTTCCAAGTTAATCATGAAAAAGGCTTAAATTGACTTTTTAAGGTTTAAATCTCATGCTTAAGAAAAATAAATCAAAGAGCTAACTTAACAGAACCTCAATCTTCCAAATTTTGATATCATAATTATATTTGAAAGTGAAGCCTCGGTTGGTGCCCCTAAAATTGAGGTCTCAATGGAGATTTCAGAAACCTCATATGTTTATATTAGAGTACAATTGCTATGCCTAAGGTGTGGTCTATAGATTAGTAAAACAAATTTAGTTGATATTCTTTTGATGTTGATATCGTGGAAAACTATGAGAATTCAATGAGGATTGATTATAAAAAAATTTATGATTCAATGGTGAACTTGGATATGATCAATTGTATTAGGTGAAAGCAGAAGAATCAAATAATATCTATGAGCATGTCTTCCAGCAAAGAAAACATACGGAAAAGACTGATGATGTTGTAAATCAATAACAAAGTCTACCAAAGGATGGAAATGTGCATTCCCTAGTCTTTTATGTAATCGTTATATATATATATATAATTTGTTATTGAGTATTTTGTAAATGTTAAATTTGATTATATGTGTATTTACTTTTCAAAAAGTTAAAATATGTGTTAAAATTAAAAAAAATTATTCATTTTTATATTTAATAATTTGATGGAAAATTGNTATTCTTTTTAAATTCATTTTTTTAATGATTTGGTAATTAAGAAGACAGGTCACATAATCTTAGTTATATTTTTATTTTAAAAAAAATTAAGATATTTTTTCAATTAAAAATTAGTTAAATGATACTCTTAATTTTATTAAACTTAGTTAACAATATTTTAATTTAAAAAAAAATAAAAGTATTTTTCAATTAAAAATTAGTTAAATCTTAGTGATTTGTTTAATTCCTTTAATCAAAATGTAAATATATATAATAATAAAAAAAACAATGTGGTAAATACATGTTTCTACGGGTAAGTGGATATATTGAGATCCTAAAAAGTAATTTTATTTAGGGTGTGAATAATTAATTAATTAACAAACATTAAAATATAATATTTGATCAAATATTAAATATTTTATGTATTTTATATTATTGTAATTTATTATTAGTATTATTGTTATTATTATTAATGAATTTGGAAATTCATAAATTAAATTAAAATTGTTTATATTTTTGTTATACTTTTTATAAGTTAAATTAGAAGTGAATTTTTTTTATGAAAAAAATTATTTTTTATTAAAAAAGAAATTAAATATATTTTTCAAATTACTAAACATTAAAATAGAAATTCAAAAATAATGTTCCTCACCTTTAAAAATAAATCTAATAATACAAATGTTTATTGCTAAATATTATATTAAAAACCTAATAATACATTTGTTTATTGTTAAATCACATATTAAAAACTAAGAAAAACACGTATGGTTTTCTATCAATTTTATCAAATATTTTAAATATTACTTTAAATTAAAAAAATAGATTATGATTTAATAATGAAAAAAAGATACTTATCTCTTTTTAATGATAGAGCATTAATAAAATGATATTTTTAATTAAAATAATAATAATAATAATGTGATATATTTTAAATTAAATTATTATTATTATTATTAAGAAGTACTGTAAAATTTAAATATTTTTTTTCAATCTTGAAAATAGTGATTCCAATCTAAAATGACTAACTTATATCTATTTTAAAAGGGGAACTACCAAGTGTATAAAAGAATCCCATCTCTTAAAATAAAAACTTTTAAAAAAATATAAATACTAAATTTGTTTTAAATTTAAAACTAATGTATATATTTCAATAATTTTAAACATAATGTGATCCTACATGTTATTTTTTAATATTTTATTATTAAAAAATAAAATCTCTATTACACTATAAAATACTCCTCTTTCTATATTAAATATAGTATAGAATTATTGCTAAAGACAAAACAATATTACACATTGAAGTGAAGTAAGTTAGGTCGGTTGTTGGTTAGGAGCAGCGTTCATCGAGCTTGACCCCTTAATATTGCGACAGACAATATTGAGTTCAACATCACATGATACCCGTTCAAACAACATGGTTTCTCGTACTCCGTTCAGCCTTTGTCTTTGTGCCTGAGGTTCAACTGCTGCTTAAATTGCTAGAATTATAGCCAAAGACATGTATGAGTGGTAAATATATACCTAATTTTATAGGTGGAATTAATTTTATAGGTGAAATTATTCTATATATTATTTATAGAAGTAAAAGAACTCTCCATTATAATTATTTACCTACTATGACTGTACCTGAAATTATAAGATTGGGAATGCGAATATGGAGGTGTAATGAATAGATGTAATGTATTCAATTAAAAATAGCAGAACTATCATTATAACCGTTCAATTAAAAATAGTAGAACTATCACCAGTGCACCGGAAATTAGAAGATGTTTAATATTCATGGGAATGATTCACCTAACACCAGTGCACCGGAAATTAGAAGATGTTTATATTCATGGGAATGATTCATTTCAGAATATCGTACTCTGACTTTTAATGAAGTTCATTGCGAGTCATTAATGTTACATATTTAGATATATGGGAGTGTTATCCAATGTATTTGTATTTTATAATTTGTATATCTATGTTATGTTTTTAGATGGTAATAATGTAGTGTAAAATTTTTTTATTTTATTTTATTGTATAATTATTTTAAATTTGAAATAAATAATTATTAAAATAATTATGGTCATAATTTTGTTTTAGATTTTAGATTTTGTTGAAGAGTTTTTGGATTTTGTTGAACTGATCAACAACATTAACCCAAGTGTAACAAGTTTACAGCATGGATTCATTTTATGGTAGTTCTATCTTGTTATACTTAAATGCATTTTGTGTTTTGATTAAGGGTAAATTAAAAAATCAGTTAATAATTTGTTTATGTTTTTTTCATATCAGTTTCTTTTTTTTATTTATTAAATAGTATTTGTTTTGTGTTTATTTTTCCTCGGAATTTGTTTTGTGTTTATATTAACTATAACAAATTATATATTTTACTTTTTGCTTAATAATTTATTATTTTAATTAAATTGATAATAAAACTAAGTGGTAATAAGTCGTTGGTTATACTTATTAGCATTTATTGACACCACTTTACTTATAACTATAACTATGTTAGTTTACCAATTAGTTTACCAATTGAATAAAAAACAAAGAAATAATTAAAAAATAATAATAACAATAATTTTTTTTTAAAAATAATAATAATACCGTCGATAATAACAAGAAGTAGTTGGTGAGACTTCAATAAGGCTAATTCGTAGCTAAGAAGTTTTCAAAACCTAAAGTAAAGAAACGGTAAAGTTGAAGATCTTACTAAGATACTTCAAATGTTGGTACTTCTCATCCTTAAGAGTATCAATCCTTTTTCTTATCTTCTATGATTGTGTTATTAATTATATTAATTTTGAAAAGGATCTTATCTATTTACTATATTTATTTTAAAAAGGATTTTAAACTTAGAAGTATGAATTTATTTATTTTTTAATGAAAATGTTAAAGAAATCTATAAATGTAATGTTTATAGTATTAATTTATCTAATTTATAATTTTAATATATTGTTTTAATGTTAGAGAAGTTTATAATGCAATGTTTTATAGTTCTATGCTATTTTAAATATTTTAAATCTAACTTGTATTGTGAACAAGTTAATTTTTAATTAAATAGACGTTTTATTTGAGATTTGGGGTGGACTCAGGTCTAAGCTTTTTCAAATTACTTTTTATCTGGATAGAGGTTTTTATTTGAGATTTGGGGTGGACTAAGGCCTATGGATTCGACAAGTGTACTGCATAGATTGATTC
>LPNX010818110.1:79651-122545 GCA_001517045.1 Pseudotsuga menziesii | reverse complement strand
TTTTAATTTCCATGCTAATACTAGTCATGGTTACAGTAAAGCGAGGAGGGTTCTCTCAAAGCCCTCGATTCTTTGTGTAGTCTTAGAAGCCTTTGAAAAATTTAACATTAAGGGTTTTGTAAATGTGTGTTCAAAGTTTCAGTTTTTTTTAATAATTAACTCTCATATTTAAATTTATTTGTCTTATAGCAATAACTATTAACAATAGCGGGGACATTGCCACGTCGTGGCTCTTGTTATAAATATGCATTAGCTACTATAAATACATTTTAAAAAGTAATAGTTCTCAAATATTATTATTATTTTAAAAAGTATTCATATGAAAATTTGAGATTTCATATATTATTATTATTCTAGAAAGTAGTTATATGAAGATTTGAGATTTCAACTCTTAAATTTCAATGTACAACTTTTTCATCTCAATTACTCAAAACTTTTGAACATAAAAATAATATAATTTAAACAAAATATAAATAATTCTATTTTTAAACTAAACAAAACAAAAACTTTTATAAAAAAACTTAAAACCCATTTTTCTATTTTAATAACTTTTAACTCTACCCAACTTCAACTTTTCACTTTATAGTTCATATTGATATAGCATATACATAATGTTTTCTTTTTACATACCAAGCTATCAACCAAATCCTTTGCAAAGGACTTTTAATCCTAGAGCAAACCCATCACTGTCAGAAACTCAAGACCCCAAGTTCTCACCATAGGAAGAACCTAATCCAACTTAACACCCACTCAGGCAGGCTTCAAAGTTCCATGTAAGATCTTAACATTCTCTATATATGAGATTCTGTACACATTTCTAAATATATATATAAATCTAGTTGTTTAAAGAGGGGATTTTTTTACCTTTGTTTTCAGTTGATTTTTACTAGGTTTTTTTGCTATGAATCTTTAGGGAATTTTCAAAACTTTTAAAAGTACTGAGAATTTTCAAAACTTTTAAAAACGTTGCTAAATTTTATAGAATGTGGATGTTTAGGGTTTTCTTATCTCTTAATTTCATTTCTGAGTTTAAAATAACCCAACAAACAACATAAATTACAAATTTTGTAGATTAAATTCACCAGCTTTCACATACTCTTGTACTTCCCATCCTAACCTGTAACCTGTATTGTATGCACCCACAAACCTCCGACATTCAGCGCATAAACAAATCATATACAAAGAAAAACGTTCAATACTTATTGGGTATATAACATTAAAAATGTGTATATACCTCCATCTGATGGCCTTTGTCGATAACAATTGCATGTCGAATAGGTTGTACGTCGAACCAGGTGTCGTCCTTGAGAACTTGAAGGTCGTCGATTTCATCATCTTTGTAGCAGCAGAATGAGTACGCCATCGTCACTGTGGGATCGGAGGCCGTCGATTAGGTCTGGCCTAGGGCATGGTGGATAATGAGACATTTTTATGCCAAAGAAAGGGCTATTGTCATTATCAGTACCCCTTGCTAGGGCTTCTTTCAGATATTCTTTCTCCAGTTCCAGATTTTCGCACATTATTTCAAGCATTTTCATAACTTCAGAATCCTGGAACTTCGCGTCCATGGTGTTTTGTGATGCTCTTTGAACAATTTCTGTACTCCATCCAGAAGACTGCGCTGTATGCCGTGGTTAACAAGTTGCATTAACACATGACTTGGAACAAGTAGCTATAAATCAGCATCTCCATTAGTATTTAGATATAATAATTAGAAATTGATGATGCAGCTGGAGAACCTATTAATTAGAAATTGATGAAGTAACTGGAGAACCTGAAAGAAATTGATGATTTTTATGATTGTTTCTGTAGCGGGCGATAGGCCATGGATGTACAGTGAGATGCACTAAAAAGCTGACGGCGGCCAGTAAAAGCTCAAAAATATTTTTCAATCAAAATATTTTTAGACTTTTAGCAAAGTGGCCTGGTTAAACTTGAGTTATGGCCGAGTCATAAAATTTTCTTTCACGAGACGAGACTAGATAAGTTTATCAAAATATTTGGACATTTTTAAAGACTAAATATGGTTGGACTTTTCGACCGTAGTCCTTTTACCTCTGCAAGTTTTGCCAAACTGACTTTTGGTTCCAATTGAGTTTTAGTAAAATTTTATAAGGGATATTTGTTCACCTTAAAACTTAAGAAATTACAAATATATTTTACTAGCTGTAACATGAAGTAAAACTCAAACTAGGCACAACAATAACTCCACAGAATTAGAAAATCATATAACCAAACATTCATCAAGACTTGACTGGACCTACTCGGCCAAATATTTATGGATTCTAAATGTCTTCCACTTAACCTGTAAATGTAAAGTTTAAACAAAAACATGTATCTAACCATAAATTATTAATTTATATATCTTGGAAATTTACACTTTCAAATACACAGAAGCTTGAGCTTTGACACTATTCTCTAAAAATTATCTGAGAATTCTGTCATACTTTATGGTACTGATTTACACTAAAATTGCTTTCTCTATGAATGCACTGGCTTAACATTAAAGACTGTAATAACTCTCTACCTAAAATCTTAGCTTCATAATTTTAATCAGACTTTGTTTATATACGAGAGAGGTGAACTCTTCATCTTATTAGACTATCCAACAAAAACAGAAAAAAAAACTGAACTGATACTATCGCTGATAAGGATCTGCGATTAATTAATATTTCTTTTAGGATTTTTATGATTGTTTCTGTAGCGGGCGATAGGCCACAATGGATGTACAGTGAGATGCACTAAAACGCTGACGGAGGCCAGTAAAAACTCATGGGCTGCTGTGGCGGCCATGGCTTATCAATCAAAATATTTTTCGACTTTTAGCAAATTGGCGTGGGGACTCCCACTAAGCAATTTATCAGAGAATCTGCTTTACCTTTTATTGCTGTTGTACGCCATGGGAGGTTTGCTGCCTGTGATTTACTCGACATCAATCTCTAAATCAGGTGAAAGAGATTGCTCTCGATTGGCGCAGTTTTACTGAAGTGAAACTCGAAACTTCGTAATCTTAAATTAGAATCTGTGGGCTCAAACCCTTGGCAATCTTTCTCGACCAAAATTTTGACAGCAATCCATGAAGTACACGTTTGAATAAGGACGAAGTAAACTATTCACAATTTCAACTTGCGCATCGTTTGGAAGAATTTTAGGTTTAGCATGCGCAAGCTATTATTTTATGAGGTATGATGAAAAAATAATCGCTTTTAACAACGTAGGTACTCTTTATTATTAACCCTACTCAACATCTTGACTTTCAGGCGCCAAAATACTCTTAATTTTCGAGCTAACATGTGGGAAAGGAATAATAAGTTGAAAAAGGTCTAAAAATATTTCTAATGATGGTGGGCCATGAGACAATATGGCTTACCACAGAAGCTATGAATGGGGTTCGATGAGTCACTCACTCCTCCAAAAGACGATACTCATCCGAAATTTTAGGAAGCAGCTTTGTTAGTGATTAATCTTCCACTTACTAACTTTTATGATGAAAATAAATCTTCCACTTACTAACTTTTAAAAAAACATTATTTATAACTTTTCATTTTAAGAAGCAGCTTTGTTAGTGATTAATCTTCCACTTACTAACTTTTATGATGAAAATAAACCTTCCACTTACTAACTTTTAACTTTTATTGATAAAAACATTATTTATAACTTTTCATTTATGATTTAAATAAAATTATTAGTGGAATATTGTGATTTACTTGTTGGTTATTAGAGTAATGTTTCTTATTTGCATTTGTTCAAGGCTCGGGATGGAATTTAAAAACCTAATGGGTAAAAAAAGGAGGGTTTAGGAAAGGCTTTATATGGAAAGGGTTTTACCTTAACTAGGAACTTTTTAGTTTGTTTCTGAGAATTTAATTATTTTAGTTTGTTTCCCACAATTTAATTAATATAGTTCTTTTCATTCCTAAGTAAGTTGTTTATTTATGTATTTTTCATTTTTGTTAACCAAACATAGTGAATTCATTTAATTACGTATATGGATTGTGTTTGCACAACTATACCGACTTGTTTTATACCGACTTGTTTTAGTTAACTATGACATGCATATTATTACTACTTTATTGTTAAGTAACCGAATCCTTAGTTCAAATATGATTAGTAAAGATGAATGTTTTCCCTCATGCTATGAGAAGAAATTGTAAACATTCGTTTTCCCTAGTGTAAATACTTGATTTAAATACTTGATTTGTTTTTATCGATTGAAAATGGTTATGGTTATATTGTTAAGTAACCGAATCCTTAGTTCAAATATGATTAGTAAAGATGAATGTTTTCCCTCATGTTATGAGAAGAAATTGTAAACATTAGTTTTCCCTAGTGTAAATACTTGATTTGTTTTTATCGATTGAAAATGGTTATGGTTATAAATGTTTCCAATTTTGTCATAGTTGCTAGCCTTTGTCAAAGAACCTAGCGTGAACATGGGAATTAAGGCTTTGTCCATGATGAAAATCCCTTTACATATCATGCTATAGTTCTATAGACTAGAGTTTTTTCTCATGGTTCTCTGATCTTAATTCTTCTCCTAATTAGAGAATACCAACAAGGAAACCAATTCTTACCATTACTACTAGCTAAATAAAAACTCATTTGTACAGTAACTTGATGATATCGAGGCACGAAAAATAACATCTTACTTTAATTTTTGTTAGATAATTACTTTACAATTATAATAGTGCAATCCAATAAAATAAAAATAGTTAAAAAACATTACATGCTACAGACTCCACAAAGAGTATATAAATGTAATTTACATGTTTAGAAATTTTTTACGACTGTAAATAAAATGTTTAAATTTCTCTTACTATCTGGATCCATAGTGTTAGGTGTTTAACAACATAATTATAAATATCTCATAAAAACAATGAAACTAATGATTAAATATGAAGTATTGAATCCATAAGGAAATAAATTATTTGTATTTTTCACTAACTTGATAAGGAACAAACCTGTTCCACCCAACCATAGCTCTTGCAGTAGTTTTGATACTTTCAACGAATACATAGATCACCCCAGAGCCAAACCAAGCTTACTAAGCATTTAAAACTTAGGGGTTGATTTTGCGGTGTAATTCTTTATTAAGTAGACTTTCCAATAAGATCGCTTTATTGAGCTATGTGGCTCCTGTAATATTCTTTTCCTTGAAAAACCAATATTTTCATTAATCCCACAACCCATAAACTCTCAGAAAAGTATTGAGCACTCAACGTGATAGCGAGGATGGAACTGTACTGTGGCAATGGGCATATTTTCCTCCTGTCATCTCCCTTAAATCTAATCTTCATTCTTATATTATCTATTTAATTTTAAGGAGTGTCTCATCCTCTCTCTTCTCTTGGTCAAGATTCTTCCTTTTTGAAAGTATATAGGGAAGCCTCTCCCTTCTACTTCCTTTTCTTGCTATTATTTTCTTGAAAGCTAGTTAGCTTTCATTTTAGTTCCTCACATTTCTTGAAATTAGAAGTTATTATTTCCTCTTGTTTATTTAATTTAATTTTTTTAAATCTTAACCACTCTTACAAGTTGTAATCCCTTAGTAAGCTTGGTTTCTCTTTCAACAAGTAGTCCCTTAGCAAGTTGGCTAGAGGAGGGAAACCATCAAAATTTAAATATTACTTCTGATCAAAACATAACCAAACCAAAATTTTAGTCAAGTCCTTTGACTCATTATTCAGGGTTAAGATCTCGGGACATCACATCCCACCCCGTTTAGAGTAACATAATCCCAATGCTATCCATCTCAATTGATTTTTGAAACAGGAAAGGGCAAGCTTATTTCATAGATCCCTCCCTTTCCTAGGTAGCCTCTTTATATCCGAAATGCATCCACTACACCTTCATCTGAGTAACAACTTTGTTTTTGAGCCATGTTTCTCTCTAGTCCAGTATACATTATGGTTCTGGCAGAAACTCTCCATCCGCTTCTACCTGTAATAAATTCTAGTCAACGACATGCTTTGGATCATAAATATATTTTTTAAAATAGACACACTAGGAATACATTATGAACTTTTATGTGAGTTGGTAAAGAAAGTTGATAAGCCATAGGGCCATTCTTGCTAAGTTTTCAAACGGTCCACAACATCTTGGGGCTAACTTGCTACATTTTCTCAATCTAAGAGTATTTATTTTTTCTTTAACCTTTAGGTATACATGATCTCCCACCCGATACTCTTTATCTCTATGTTTTTTTTATCTGTGTAACTTTTTTGTTGATCCTATGCCTATTTCAAATTTTGTTTTACCTTTTCTACTAGATGTTCCAATTCCTTCAGGAGGTTTAGTCCCAACATCAACATGTTTACTAGGTCATCCCATGTGGTTGGTGCCCTACATTTCCTACCATACATTACTTCAAAAGGGGGCATTTTTGTAGAGGCCTGATGCTTGTTGTTATAAGTGAATTCATCCAGTTATAGATATAGTCTTCCCATTGTGAAGGATTCTGCATAACTTACATTCTTAACATATCTTCAAGAATCTAGTTAGTCCGTTTTGTTTGTCCATTAATTTGTGAATGATAGGAGTTACATAAATTTAACTTAGTATGTAAACTAAAAAACAAATCTCTCCAAAGATTACTTGTAAACTTAGAATCTCTATCCAATATAATTGCTTTAGGAATTCCATGTAATCTAAAAATTGATTTTAAAAATATTTTAGCTATGTTACCGGTTTTGTAAGTTGACTTAACCAGAATAAAATGTGCATATTTTGATAGCTTATCAATAATCACCATTATTGAATAATTTTATCTCCTACTCTTAGGTAGAAAATGTAATAAAGTCCATTCTAATTACCTCCCATTTCTATTCCGGAACAGGTAGGGGATGAAGTAAACCAATAGGATGTTGATGTTCGGTTTTAATTAGCTGACATTCTTGACATCTTGCTATGAAATCTACAATATTTGTTTTCATTTTAGGCTAGAATTAATTCTTTTTAATTGTGGTTATCACTTTTTGATATCCAGGATATCCTGAATATGGTTTCTTATGGAATTCTATTAATATTTGATGCCTAATATTTGTTATTTTAGGAATATACAGGCTATTTTTGGACCACCAAAACCCCTTTTCATGAATTTTATATACTTGTTTCTATCCCAGCTAGTTTGTCTGTATTTTTTTGCCGATTTCCAGATAGAATTGATTATTTTCTAATGTTGATTGGATTTCTGCATTTAATTTTCCCTCAGAGTTACTTATTGATATTTCATAAAGTAGGTGTAGTTGTCTACTCAAGGCATCCCCACCTTTATTTTCCTTCCTTTTATATGTCTAACCTCAAACTTGTATTCACAAATAAAGGCCAATCAACATGTTTGTTGAGCATATAAGTTAGGTTGTTCAGAAAGGTACTTTAAACTCATATTGTTAGTCTTTAACAAAAATATCCTTCCCATAATTGAGTGCCTCCACATTTTTAGGGCATGTATAATGGATGATAATTCTAAATCATACATGGTGTAATTACACTTGTGATCCTTAAGTTTTCATGATTCATATGCAATCACCTAGTCACTTTGCAAGAGGACACCTCCAGGTTCTTCTTTTCATGCATCTTTGCAAACTACAAAGTCTTCATCCAGATTTGCAATTTTTAATAAGGGCGGGTTAGTTAACATTTCTTTCAGCTTTTGAAAACTACTTTCACACTTACCGTTCTAGATGAACTTGTTTACCTTCTTTTGTAAGGAAGTGATAGGGTAGGATATTTGAGATATTTTTTTATGAATTTCTTGTAATAACCTACTAATCCCATGAAGGATCATACATTTGAAACATTTTGAGGGTTAGGCCAATCCATGAGTTCTTTTATCTTTTGTGGGTATACTTCTGTACTGTCTTCTGATATGATATGGCTAAGGCATTGATTTTTGTTTTGTAAAAATCACACTTAGAGAAATTAGCATTTAATTAATTTTATCGCAAGATTTGTAACACTATTATTAAGTGATCCCCATGTTCCTCCTCAATTTTGGAGTAAATTAGAATATCATCTATGAAAACAAGGACAAACTTGTCCAAATATTGGCTGAAAATACTATTCATCAAGCACCTAAAAATTGCAAGTGTGTTGGTTAAACCAAAGGGCATTACTACGAAATCATAATGGCCATATCTACTCCTCAAGGCAAACTTTGAAATACCTTCTTCACAGATTATCACTTGGTAGTATCCGGATCTTACATTGATCTTGGAGAAGATTTTAGCTCCCTCGACTTGATCAAACAAGTCATCAATCCTTTGTAATGGATATTTGTTTTCAATGATCAACTTATTGAGCTCCCGATAATCAATGCACATTCGCATGGTACCTTCTTTCTTTTTAACAAAGGGAATAGGCTCTCCCCAAGGGTATACACTTGGCCTAATGTACCCTTTTTCAATTAAATCCTGCAATTGAATTTTAAGTTCTATTAGTTTTAGGGAATTCCTTCTATAAGGAACCTTAGAGACTAGCACAACTCTAGGTACTAAATTTATGAAAATTTCCACGTCTCTCTTAGGTGGTAGTCCACGTAATTCATCCGAAAATACATCTCTATACTCAGTTAGAATTGGAAAATATCCATTTTTTGTTTTGTTTCTTCTTCACAGTTATAAATATTTATGGCATATAGCTTACATCCTTTCCTTGCACTTTTTTAATTTGTAAAGCTAAAATTTACCGGACAACAAATTTTCTATTTATGCCTCTTACAGAGCTTGGATTTCCTAGACCATCAATACATGTGAAGGTTTTTTCTAAACAGTTTAATTTGACATGATGTTTCTGTAGCCAATCCATCATGATTAGGATATCATAAGAACCCAAGGGTAGAATATTTAAGTGTATTACTATTTATAAACCATTTAGATTTAGCCTGGCATTCTTTTATCAGTTATTAAATTCTCCTTTTTGCACTTGTCTCTAACTAAATAAACCAAGGTTTAATATGCTTATTTTTATTTAAACCACACTTTTCTACAATGGTTGGGGAGATGTAACTATGACATGGTCCCAGATCAATAAAAATAGTAACATAATGGGTAAATTTTTTACCTTCCACTTTGACCATTGATGGTTGATAGTATACTTGATGATTTTCCAATGCTATACAAATCCAGGGGATTCTCACCATATCTCACATTGATGGTTCTTCTTTTAAATTTTTTAAGACTTTTCCCTTTCGATTTTGACAATCTCTAAGGAGGTGGGGACCATGATAGTCCCAACATTGTACAGAATCAGGAGTTATTTTGTTCCTAGGGTTGGTTGTTGATCTAGTCTCACTTTCAGTTGAGGCATTTGATTGTTTTTCACTCTTGCCAACTTTCCTTGTGTTATGATAATTTCTATTGGCTGGAAACCCGCTGTTTTGATTTTGTTGTGTTGGTGGTTTAAAACCCTTTTTTCTTTAGTTAGCCAAAGTTCTCTTTAAATTTTGAGCTTTGTCCTTAAATCTTGACCCGTTTTGACAATGTTTGAAGCACAACCTTGCTTTAAAAAGTGCTTCATCCAAGGTTTTAGGATTGTCAAATTCTATTTTATTTGCAAAATGGATTGGTAGGAAACTCAAAATATTTGAATTTTTATTTTCTCCTCTTTTATATAAGGAACATAATATAGCCGTTCCAGAAATTTATTAATTAACTCGTCCATTGTCATTGATCCCATCTGGAGTTCGTGAAATTCTTTGATTTTCTTATCATAAAACCTTTAAGATAAATATTTTTGTTTAAGTAGTCGTTTAAATTTAGGCCATTCAATTCAACCCTCTCTCAATCCCTTGGTTATTTTAAAATCTCTCCACCAATGAACAACTTTTCCATTGAGATTTTAGAGAACTAACTGAGCTTTTAGTTCACTTGGATATGCATATACATGGAAATATTTAGGCATTCCCAGCAACCATTCTTCCACCTTTTCTCTAGAATCTAGTTCTCCATCAAATATAGGTGCCCTTATCTTTTTAAATTCCCCTTTTAATTCAGATCTGTGTGAATGTTTATAGCTCTTTTTATGAAGCGATGATGAAGATCCATAGGTATCAGGGATGTAAAGTTTCCTCTTTTAGTTTGAAGAGGAGTTTGGGTTTGTTCATTTTATAATCTTGTTCTTGGTTTTTATCGCTTCCTTCTTCATTTGGTGTCCCTACAACATTACTAGAGGTATGTGCTGGGTTTTGTCTGATCTCAGTCAAGATTTGTAGCAGGACTACATTTAACTCTTATTGTGCTTTTCTCTCTTTTCAATTGTCTACCTTAAAACCTTGTAGTTCTCTTTCAATCTTTGCATATTTTTCAGTAATTTGGAGGGTGTGACCATTTGTTATTCAATGTTTAAACTAACCCATAATTCCCCTTCTTGTTGAGGAGGATTTGTAGGTTCTTGCTGGTCAAAATTTTCTTTAGTAATCGTGATTGAATTCAATTATGTTGTAATGGTCTTTAAATTTGAAACTAATCAATCAACTCTTCTTGCCTTGCTAAGGATTCCCAAGCCTTTCCAATTTAGTTCTATTTTCAGTTGTGTTTAGTACTAGATTAAAAAGCTATCCGAAAAACGGGTTTTTATTTCCCAATTGATTTGTGAAGTTCGGTTGCGTAGGATCTGGTAGTCTCATTTGTTGACCTAATGTACAAAGATAATTTTATCATTAGTTAGCATTTGCATAATTTTTTTTTGTAATCATCACTTTCTTAGGTGATTAAGCCCCTAGGCCACAAAATGTTCCAACCTAGGCTTTTATACCATTTGTAATAACCCTTAAAAAAATACTTAGACTTTTATATATATATATATATATATTTAAGAGAAAACACTCGTGTCATTCAGTATGCAGTTTACAGTTGTATATTGAAGTTAGGTACTTGTAATTTACTAAATTTTGATCCGTGAACTTGAAGAGATGCATCTATCCTTGTACAAATCATTTATTTAAAAGGTGGTATAAATGTTAGTAGTCTCTTTATGAATTGTTGAGTTGTTTTTGAACGTATAATGAAATAGTTTATTACCCTAAGTGATCTCTTTGTGTCTTGGAAGGACCTACTCAACATATACTAAACGGGAGTGTAGAGTAATGAATGAGGATTTTAAGTTTACATTTTACTCCTTATCTGGTATGTAGAGAGTGTGAATTAAAGTTACATTCTAGTGATATAAATCTATGGTTGTATAGTTTACTTAGCATGCGAGTGCTAATGCATTTTCCATGTGCTCTTGGCTCTTGTTATATACACGTATATGTTTAAAGAGGAGGGGACAAGGAAAATACTCCTAGTGAATTCAACTATTAAACTCATGGATCAACACTTATTTACCATGGTGTTGTTTATGTTACCCTTGGGATTAAAGTTTAGCTAGATTCCAACTTGAAGCCGATAGAAAGTATGTGGTGCATGCTTAAACAACTCCCACCTCGACTGGTTATTAATTAAAGTGATGGATGCAATGAATACCTCATAAGAATGACTTTTTTGTATGAAATCAATTGTGTGTAATATAAAAATGACTTCACATTTGGACAAGGCACCTTGGGAGAACGAAATTATTGGAATATTGTGATTTACTTGTTGGTTATTATAATCATGTTTCTTATTTTCATTTGTTCTCGGCTCGGAATGGAATTTAAAAAGCCAATGGGTAGAAAAATGGAGGGTTTGAGAAAGGTTTCATATGGAAAGAGTTTTACCCTAACTAGGAACTCTTTAGTTTGTTTTTGAAAATTTAGTTAAGAAGGTTCTTTGGATTCTTAATCAACTTGTTTATTTATGTGTTTTTCCTTTTTGTCAACCAAAATAAAAGTGAATTCTTTTAATTACATCATTCATTCGCGTAGATTATGTTTACAACTCTAACGACTTGTTTTAGTTAACTATGTTATTGGTTGGTTGATAATGCTAAACATGTAGATTATTACTACTTTATTGTTAAGTAACCGCTACTTTATTGTTAAGTAACCGAGTCCTGTTTTGAATCTGATTAGTAAATATGGATGTTTCCCTCATGTAAATTTGGATGTTTCTATGTTTCCCTCATGCAATGCGAAGCAATTGTAAACATTAATTTTCCCTATGGATTTATAATGTAAATACATGATTTGTTTTTATCGATTGAAAAGGGTTATGGTTATAAATTTTTCCAATTTTGTCATAGTTGCTAGGATTTGGCAAAGCACCTAGCATGAACATGGGAATTAAGGCTTTGTCCAGATGGAAATCCCTTTACCCATAATGCTAGGGTTCGATATACTAGAGTGTTCTCCCATGGTTCTTTGATCTTAATTCTTTTCCTACCTAGATCATATTAACAAAGCACCCAATTCTTACGAAATACAAACTCATTTAAAGCAATTTGATGATTACGAAGCATGAAAATGAACATATATATATTTTTTGTTTAGAGCATTATTGTACAATGGAATCAAATAAATTGGGAATAGTAAGAAAGCATTGTATGCTACGGACTCTGTGAGAGAGAACTATAAGTGTAAATTTACATGTTTAGAAAATATTGTATGACTAAATAAATTTTTTAAATTACTCTTACTCTTAATTCTATTAGTATCTGGATTTACAATGTTAGTTGTTTAACAACATAACTATAAATCTTTCAAAAAAAGAATGAAACTAATAATTAAATATGAAATGAATTGTCGAATCCATAAGAAAAGAACTTATCTGTATTTCCCACCAACTTGATAAGGAATGGGTCTGTTCCACCCAATCGTAGATCTTGTGGTAGTTATGATACTCTCGACTAATGTAGAGATCATCCCTAAGCCAAACAAAGCTTACTAAAGGTTTAAAACTTAGGGGTTGATTTTGTTGTGTAATTCTTTATTGAATAGACTTGCCAATAGAATTGCTTTAATCAACTCTGTGGCTCCTGTAAGATTCTTCTCCTTGAAAACCAAATATTTTCTTTTATCCCACAACCCATAAACTTCGGAAAAAGTATTGAGCACTCAACATGATAGTTGGGTTGGACCTATATTGTGGAAATGGGTAGATTTTCCTACTACAATCTCCCTTATCTACTATTCATTCTTATCTTGTTTATTTCATTTTATAGAGTGTCTCATCCTCTCTGTTCTCTTGGTCAAGTTTTTTTTTTGAAAGTATATAGGGAAGCCTCCCCCTTCTACTTCCTTTTCTTCTTATTGTTTTGTTTAAAGGTACTTAAGGTTCATTTTATTTCCTCACATTTCTTGAAATTAGTAGAACTATTATTTCTTCTTCTTTAATTAAATTTCTCTTTGTAAATCTTAATCATTCTTACAAGTCATAATCCTTTAGTAGCTTGGCTTCTCTTTTAATAAGCAACCCCTTAGCAAGTTGGAGAGAGAAGAGAAAACATCAAAAGTTAAATATTACTTTTAAATCACATAGTAGTATCAAACATAGGTCTAGGTATTCCCAACCTTATCAAAACATAACCAAACCAAAATTTTAGTAAAGTCCTTTGAATCATTATTTAGGGGTAAGATCCCGGAACATAACAAATGCATGGACCAGTTGGAAACACATATGAGACATTTCACTCATTCCCTAGTGGATTTAGATAACCAACTCCAAACTCAACATTATGGCCCATGGGCCATGAGTTAACAATAAAATATTTCTATCATGTCTTTGTAAATCTTGAGGGGGTTCAAAAGTCTTCCAAACACTCTCGTGGTGTTCCTTTTTGGTGTCCAACCTCCTAAGGTGGAACAAGGTGAGCCTTCATGCGTCAAGAACCCTAGTCAAGGTGTTGAACTTTCGATCCCTCTTCTTATCATTCTCTTCAATGATGATTAAAGCTAGTTTAAAAATATTCTACAGGTCTTAGGACTATAGTCTTTTATTTTGGTTAAAGGTGGCCATAACTCTCGACCTGTGGGGGATCTTTTCAAAAACCTCCTTTACTGTTTTTGTCTTTAGCTTTAAAGGTAGTACTACTGCTTGCAACTAGCATGTGGACTCATATCTGGTTGTGTAATGCCTCTTTCTCCTTTGTACAACTTTTCATTTTTTTTATAATATTAAATACATTACGAACTTATAAGAAAAAAATTATATATTAAAATTTAATTTATAATTTAAGAAAATTAGTATAATTAAATTAAAAAATATCATAAATAATGAAAAAATAAATATATTAAAGATCATAAATAAAAATAAAACAAAGAAATGTTAAAGATATGAATTAAGGTTTATTTGATTTATACTTAATTTTAAAAATATGTTATTATGATATAATTCAATTTTCATAAATTTTATAGTAAATTTGAATAATGAAAAGTTTATATAAGAATTTGAAAAATATAATTTTTTTAACTACATTAATGTGATTTATTGGGAAATAACTAGAGAGTTTGTATAGATATGATTAAAAATATGACTTTGTTAGTATAAAGAACATTTAAAGAAAATGATTTTTATGATATTAAGAAAACATATAATAAAAATTTAAATTTTATAAAATTAATAATTTTTAGGATTTATTAAAGTTGACTTAAAAAAATTGGTAATCATTTTCATAGTGATGTAGTCGTATTCATAATATAAGAACAAACCAATTAATCATTAAATTTTTGAAGATTGAATTTTATCAAAATTGACTTTAATGTTGCAATCATGATCATAATTGTGTACTTGCATTAATGATATATATACTGAAACAAAATGTAACCTATGATCATTTATATCAAGTGTAATGATACACTTTAATATATCAATATTCTATTTATCAAAATGGACTTTAATTAATGGTAATCAACATCATAATTATGTACGTGCATTCATGATATATCTCAATAAAATGTAACCTTAATTAATTCATATTCATATTTGTTTATAATTATGTACTTGATGTAACTTAAGTTGATTTATATTTGTTTATAATTATGTGCTTTCATTCATAATATATGTCAATATATGTAACTTAAATTTATTTATATTGGTTTAATATAATGTAATTTAAGTTGATTTATATTTATTTGTGATTGTTTAATATAATGTAATTTAAGTTGATAAATATTTATTTGTAAAGATATATAATAATGTTAAAATAAAAATTGATATCATATATTTAAACAAATTATTTATTTATTTGGTTATTATTAAAGTTTTTAAGTGTAAAATTTTAATTTTAATTTTGAAGTTTTTTAAGTGTAAAATTTTAATTTTAATTAAATTTTGTTTGATTTTATTAGAGTTTCATAATACATACGATGTATTTGAATTAATTATAGATTAATAATATATAGTTTTGATACTTTAAGTTAATTAAAATTTGATATTGTTTTTTTAAAAGTCTGTATTATATTAACTAGTTGAAATGAAAAAAGTACAGAAGAAAGCATTTTGGACATGTGAATGGTGTGGTGTAAACTTACCACTTCAGCTCGGAAAAAACAAAAAGCAAATAATTTTTTAGCAAAAAGGGCACAATTACCCATTCACAAGATGGGGGCCCAATACAAAATTTACAACACATAAGAGTTCATGGAAATAGACATAGAACAATAACATGTAAAATAAACTAAAAGAAAATGAAACTATCAGAATGAACAGTAAACTAAAATGAGCCTAACATGCTGCATATCTTCATCAGGTCGTAGTTGCAGGGTTCAGATTCTCCTGGTTCTCTCCAATGATCGGACAGGCTCCATAGAACTCTTTACTTGTCGAAGGTTCAAACTGCTTAACATGAAGAGGAGTTGTTTTACGAACCGAAACCTCAACATCACATACATGTTTATGTTGAAGCTGGGTGATTGTAGACGAAGTCAGAAATAGAGCGGACAGAGAGTGAGGCGTAGCTGGAACCGAACCCATGTCCATTGAAATCGTGGGTGCCGCCTAAATGTTTCCTGTAAAAGAGAGTGAAGGGAACTACTCTTGAGAGAGCGCAACTGTGAAAATTCATATGATTTTAATTATACCTGATTGTTTGTTTGTTCAGAAAAGAAGGAGAGGGCGTGGTACTTGAGAGGTTCAAGCCTTGTGATTCTTATGGATTTATTCATATATATACTTTACTTGTTTTCCAAAAGAGTTAGAGAGGGAAAATCCATAAATGGCACAACCCTCAGACCTTTGTTTAGCATATAATGAGGGTGCAACCCTACCATTTTTATTTTCATCTGATATCAAATGCTATAGCAACATGAGAAAATAAGATGTGGCACTCTTTGTGTTAGAATTAATGTGCCATTGATCTTCAAGCAATGAGAGCAATTAGATTTAATTATTATGCAGTGTAAAAGGAATGAATAATACCCACTGAACAAAAAAAATCTCATAGGAAACAAATAAGTATTTCTCAGTATAACTCCAATATAAACTTCATTAGTCCCAGCAGTATACAACAGTGTTACAAATAATGGAATTCGAATAATGTGGATAGGATTCAAAGATTCTACCAACTCAATTTGACTGCATGGCTAACTAGAAGTGTCTAAATCACTATCAAAGTTCACTAGATCAACTCCAATCGTCTAATTTAGTCTCTTAATCAGTTATGATAAGTTAAACTAGTTTAACTGATGTGGTAGGTGAGAAGTAGGTGAGAATAGGTGCGTACCCACATGCAACCATGCAAGACTGGCACTAACTAAACTAGAGGATATCTAACTGAATGTAACTGGAGCATAACTTAGCTTTACTAGTCACCAACTACCAACAACTGAAGGATATCGGTGCCGGCACTCCCAGTGGCTCCTAAATTGTAGGGATTGTTCTAGGAGACGCATAAGCTGATTCATGAAGGTGCAGTTAGTTGCGGTTAGCCTCTATTTATGTTCCCCACACTCTAGTGACTGGTACATGTGGCCCCATTAGGCCAAGTGGGCCCAATGCTACTGGTGGATCCAATAATAACGAAATGACTCCTAAGTTAGGAAAATATAATCTAATTGATCGGTTTGGACAAGGGAGGATTATAATCCTAACACCCCCCCTGGAATCCTAACTTGGACAACTACGGGCCCTCACAACAAGGCCAAAATTCACCCATATACAAATCTAAAAGAATAAATTTTTTTTCTTAATAAATCGAAGAAATAGGGGAAAACCTCATGGGAACCCCCCCCACCCCGAAAATAAGCACGAACGTGAACTATGAATCAAGCCTTAACACCTAAAAGAGACATGAGGAAGACAAATCTCGTTTATCTAAAGGGTGAAAATGTTTGTAATCTGGTCCTCTGTAGGTCGGTAATGCAGTGTGATAGTTTTTTCATGCACTAGTTCCTGAAAATAATGCATGTGAATCTCAATGTGCTTTGTTCTTTTCTTCTGAACTGGAACACTAGAAATTTTATGGTGCTCTAGTTGTCACAATAAATGTCCACTGAAGGTGAAGTGCGAATCCCAAATTGTGTCAAGATGCCATGTAGCCAAACTGCCTGAATAGCTACATTCACAACTCCCGTATACTCCGCCTCTACTGAAGAGAGTGCAAGTACTGCTTTCTTCTTACTGGACCAACAAATTGGCCAAGACCCGATCATAAACACAAATCCTAAAGTGGATTTCCTATCATTCCCATCTCCTGCCCAATCTGAATCTGTGAAGTTTATGAGATCAAGTTGTGCACCCTCTGCATAATGATACCCATAATCTCTAGTACCCTGCACATAGTTCAAGATCCTCTTTATTTCCTTCCAATGCAGCTCACGTGGCTCCTACATGTACCTAGCAACGACACTAACAGCATAGGATATGTCTAGTATCGAATGTGTGAGATATAATAAGGCTCCTAATGAGCTTTGTATAAAGAGTGTTGTTTACCAAAGATTTAGAGCCACCTTCCTCTAGGTTGATGCCAAATAGGAAAGGACAAGGGGTTGCCTTACAGTCTTCCATGTGGAATATTTTGAGCATGTCTAATGAGGATCTGGACTGTGAGATCATGATTCCTGAAGTATTTTGACTTTGAGACCAATGAATTGTCTTAACAATCCTAGATTAGTCATATAGGTTGATTTTTTCAGAGCTAACTTGATGCTTCTCAATCCAGCAACAGAGTTGCTAGTAATGAGAAAGTCATCCACATAACGTACAATCAATAGAAAGAATCCCTCTTTCTTCTATAGGTAAACATTCCAATCTGATTTGAATCTTTCAAATTTTCGTGACATGAGGAAGGAATCCATTTTGGAGTACCATGCCCTTAGGGCTTGTTTGAGTCCATATAGTGATTTCCTTAGTCTGCAAACTAAGGAAGGATCATCAATAAACACCTCAGGTTGTTTCATGTAAATCTTTTCCTTCAAGTCACCATGTAGGAAGGCACTTTTCACATCCATGTGATGTACCTCCCATCTCTTGGAAGCTACAACTACCAAGACAAGTCTGATGGAATCCATTCTAGATACTAGAGCGAATGTCTAATTATAGTCCAATCCTTAAACTTGAGAGTATCCTTTGGCCACCAACCGAGCCTTGTACTTGGTTGTGGTTCCATCAGAGGCTATCTGTAATATTCCGAATTTTGACCTAACACTTATGGGCATAAGCCCCATTGGTTATGATGTTACTTTGATGTTTTATTTGATATATTGGGTCTAAGATCCCACTGCATATGAACATGATGATTTGTTTGATATATTGGGTATAATCCAATTGCATATATATATATATGATTTCATGTGTTGGGCATGGAACCTGAAGCACATAATTGATGAGTTGTTTGTGTTGAGCGAGGAGCTTTGGAGCACATGGGTATTTGATATTTTTGTGTTGAGCGAGAGGCTCTAGAGCACATGAGTATTTATATTTGTGTTGAGTGAGAAGCTCTAGAACACATGAGTTTTGAGACATTTGTGTTGAGCATGAAGCTCTGGTACACATGAAAATATAAATTGGAAGTGTTGGGCATAAAGAGTAAGCATAGTAATAATACTAACACCTATAATAAATAAAGAAAGGATCCATATATTATTATTATTACTAATGACAATTAAATATTAAAATACCTACAAGAGTCCAAATAGGAACTAATCAAAAGTTCCTAAGTTAAATACTAAAATTACCTAAATTAAATAATAAAGGTTAAATCAAGAGATCAAATGATTCTTGATTTAATTTCCCCTTTGACTGAAAAGTATGCCTATTACCCAAGCCAAAGAGAGGCTTGGGGATCTTTTTTTTTTTGTTATTCCATAATCCTACCTGGTTATTCTCAAGAGAGTTCTCGGAGAACATTTTCCTAAGAGGAAAAAAAGAGAATTGATTCAGAACCTGATATCCCAGATAGGGAAGCCTTACCTTAAGATCTCTAAGCTACTTTCATGTTGGAACCAGCTCGGGGGGATCCGAATTGAAACCGGGAACGATTCCAAGTCATGGTTGGGTGGGACGTGGTAGTTCCTAAGTTTCGATTATCTAAATAGAGGTCAGATCTATCTATGAATTTTTTAATGTTGGGTATTTGAGTGTGCATGATTTTTCAGCCATTAAAACAACTTCATCTTGCAGGTATGTGGTTCTTTATTTTTCCCTTGCAAACTACACAAGGTTTACTATTTGGAGTAGATTGAATTTTGAATGATTATTTAGTAACAATTTGCTATAAGCTAGGTTATCTTTTTTGCATTTCTTCTTTCTACACTTGCAGGTTAAGCTCATTGTTTATTAACAAATATATTTCTTTTACCAAAGGTTAGGGTTATCTATAGAAGGGTTTTGTTTTCTATTCTCATTGTTTATTAATAGATATATTTCTTTTATCAAAGGTTAGGTTATTTTTTTTGTCTATTTTACCGGGCTATTCTAATATATTTTATTCATGATGAAATAAGCACCAATAGTTACACGAGGGTTTTCTTTCTAGTTCATTTCTGCAATCTATTTCCTGCCTATTAATTAAGGGTTTTGTTTTCTAGTTCATTCTACAATTGATTTCCTCTCTATAAAATTAAGTTCCAAAAAACTAGCACTAAATATCTACTGGCATATTTCATATTTCCAACATGCTTATATTAAATATAAATAAACCAAACTAGTATCTATAGCATTAGCCTAATCTCTAAGAAGAATATTATAACATAAATATAAATGAATAACACTTTAAATAAAATATTATAAAACAAAAATATAACCAAATAATTTCCATATTATAAACAACAATATCAAATATCAAGCTAAGCTATGGAGACCTTTAAGGTCTATAGGCACGAGTGCCTCATTCATCATAACCACACTATATACTTTATAACTTAAACACAAAATACATTATCCAAAATGTATCTCACAAGATATTTCAACATAATAAATCAACCCTAACTTAATTACAAAACACATTAACATATATCGCATCAATCAAGAGGTTACAGGATCGAATCTTGTTCGCATTCATGCCAAACCAAAACCCCAGACACACCATTTATAACCAATGTAGCCCAGGATCGAATCCTTCGAAGATCACGTCTTAAAACCCCAAAATACATTAAAAACATGTCCGACATCGAATCCTGTAGGATTCGCAGTAGTGTTTTCAACGCTGTAACAATTTATAATTATTCCACACAGTTTACGCTATAACATTTGCATACAAGCAGAGTTAACCACAGATCAAAACCGTTGCTTTTCAACGTTTCCATACACTAACTACCAACAAAATATACATGCTGTAAATCATTTCGATATTTGGGCCACACAGTATTATCAACCCCAATTTTATACACTGTATTCATTTCGTGGCTCACAGCTGAGATACAAAGCAATAACCCATTAACATAAACCATAAAACCCTCTGTCTAAGCTAGAATAGAAATCACATCCATTTCGCAACGATAACCCACAATTCATGACTCTAAAAGCCAAATTAGCTCTGTTAACTAACCCAAACAAGAAAGTAATTCCAAACATCAAATTTACACAGAGTCCAAACCTTGCCAAGCAAGAACCGTATCAAAGATTTATGCATAGCAGAGAATGCCCATGATTAACCATTATAAATTATATATAAAAATTACACAGTCGCATTTCCAAGCCAATGCACCATTGCAAGCAATGGTTCTGTCACCATTTTCCAAAACCCAACATTATAAACAACATGAAAAGTCTATATTAATCACCACGGTCACAATGTTAACGCTAACCCATTATTCATTTACAGAGCTGAGTTGTAACAAAAACCCCAAACTGTATATGCATCTCTGGATGCTTTACATTATTTACAAATAGACCCATACCCAGTCACAACCCTTAAACCAAACCATGTAATCATTCATCAAACGACGAGCTTTAAGCTTTGTCTAAAACACCCATACATAGAGGAATAAGTTTAGGCTTGTTTGTAATAGGGCTTACCTGTGAAGGGAAATGCGTCGGCAACCTGGAAGATGCTCGACCCACGCAGTGAAGGCCCTGCTACCTACAAACAAAGAACAACAAAAGGTGAGAAGTATGCCAAACCTCTAAACCGAAACAACAAGTAAACAAGTGACGCAAAACCAGAATGAAGGGCATACCTTCCACAATGAATATGCAAACCAAACCTCACGCCATGATACAAACTAGAGAGCCGAACAAAGCTCACCCAACAAAATTACAAATGACCCACTCTTCCACGATAGTCCAAGCTTAGGGATTGAGAACCCCAAATCCCGAGGAGCATTTACTCTGCCACCATTTCCACCACTATGTCAATCGCTATCCCCGATTCTATAGTTCATAAACCCTAAAATCATGATTTGACATTGGAATGCCATGCACATTATAAACCCCATCAATGGAATCGTGGACTTAGGATAAAGCCATGATTCATGGCATATGAAATAAGCCATGATTCATGGCATGTGAAATATGCCATGAATGGCTTATAACATACCTCCAACATATTGTATAAAAACCATAATCCACATATGGCTAAGATCTAATATCTTAATCCTTTCACAATACAATTAAACCATATAAATGTTAAGCACAAGTTTGAAGCTAAATAAAGGTGTTAGAACAATAAGTAATAATGGTAACTAGTATAGACATAGTTATAAATAAACCCAACCAGGAGTAAAACAATCATGCGAACAATATCAATAAGAGTTGCTAAGTTAGGACCGTGGTCCGTTTGTCGTCCAAAGCTGTGAGGTAGTTGAGCATAGGAAATATGTCTTTGTTTAACTGTTATAGCTAGTTTTTCGTCACCTAGTGCACCTGCACAAATCAAAGAAGAAATGCATTAGTTCAATATGAACTAATTTAACCCTGTAATGACAAGTAAAACTAGTTACCTCTATAAGTGATCCTATTAGGGATACAAGTCCCGCCACTCCACCCCTTGACAACACATGTTAAGTCAGGATTTACCATAAACCAGTAACCAAAACTTATAATCAGTAAGTAAGAAATAAAAAGTACACACATACACATAAATACATGATAAGAAGAAATCATTGAACAAGCGTACCGTCTAAGTCAAATTCAAGTAACATAACAATAAAATAGAATTACATTAATAACCCCATCGGGGAAAACATCTAGAGGAAGTTAATAACAACTTATGACAATTCAGTTTAGTGAACAAATTTCGACACATTCCGCATAAGTTAAGATAATGTCCAGTTCAGGTAGTAATTAACTATCTTAATAATTTTTTTTATTTTCAAATTTTTGGGACATTACACTATCTTGGTCTTGTAGACCCATTTGCAATGAACAAGTTTCCTCCCTGGAGATAAGGAGACAAGTTCCCAAGTTTATTTGTCATGTAGAGAATCAAATTCCTCATTTATAGTTGCCTGCCATTTAGGATCATGGAAAAAATCCTTGAATGTTCGAGGATATGACCCCAACATCATGAAGCACCTCTCGGGGAGAAGTGGATCTATGAGGGGCAATGCAACATTCTCTTTCTGATACTAGGACCTCATTCTTCTCTTATCGTCTGGATCCCTAGCACCATCCCTAGTTGCTTCAATGAGCTGCTGAGCTCATTTAGACTGCTGAGATGAAGTGGATGTTGGATCTAGATCTAGATCTCTTTAAGGTGTAAACCCAATATCTGAATCATGCTAGCCTTCCTCTTCTTCTGAATCTGAATTTGTATCTGAAATGTTAGACGATAAATCTGTATCTGCAATAGGAAGTAAAGGAGTTTTGATACCTTTATCTGTTTTGAATAGAGGTTGTGGTTCTACTAGATCTGAGTATGGCATGAAATGAGAGAAAGCATATGCCTTGGAGGCATGATATGCAATTCCTTTCACTATAGTCTTCCCAGTTGAGATTTATGTGATCTCTACTGAGTCAAGGCCAAATATCTCTAGCTTTGGTGAGCCCGACGTAAGTCAGCTCATATATAGAAAACAAATTTGCTGCAAGAGAGGGAAGATAAAGAACATTTTTGAACTCACCATGTTGCATTTTAATGTAACCTCTTCTCGCTACTGGAATTTGGGAGTCATCACCCATATACATAATAGGCCCTCCTATGAGGTTGAGAGTGGTGAAGGAATCCTTGGAGGCAACCATGTGGTTGGATACTCGGGAATCAATAAAGAAGGCAGTCGACCGATAGAGGCCAACTTTCAAGGCATGGCACCTCTCATGATCATCTTTCAATTTTCATCATCAGACTTCTTTGCTTTTTGTGGAAGAGCAATATGGTTCTGCTTGAGGAGAGCGAACAGTTGGTCAGTCTGCTACTTCATGCACTAGTTTTCAGGATGAAAACCCCTCATACAATAAGGAAACTTTGTCTTTTCAAACTTTTTCTTTCACTTGGATCCCAAAGATCCTCTAGAAGGAATCTGACTCTCTTTAGGCTTCGAATAAGATGCTTTAGGATCCNGTTGAAACCCCCTCCCAATACTTAAAACCTCCTCCTCGCCCCTTTTTATACCTCAATCCTTATAAACCACCCTACCCACCCCCACCTTAAACCCCTCATCCCCCTAATACCTGCAATATATTGGGTCAATTTTTAATAATTTTAAAGCCCACAATATGAACTAACATGATAGGATATTGGTCAACAAGTGAAGCCCCTGTGAGGCTCCTTCCCCTTGTGCTTCCCTTTAGCTTGCAAATTGGTAGAGTCTGTCATCATAAGAGCTTGGTTCTTTGAATTTTGGAGGGCTCCCATTTGGACCAACTTTTCTTGCTCCTGTATTAAGGACTGAGCAAAGCCATCAAGTGAAGGAATTTTCCAATTAGGGATGGAAGCTCTTCTGAAATGGAAGGTACAGAGAAATACAGAATACTAAAAACCAATCTTGTTAAGTACGGAGAGCACAAGATGCTCATCCTTTCTTTTTATTCCACACTACTTACATTTTACTGCAAGAGACTTGAAATTAGTAAAAAATTGATGTATGGTCTCGAAACTGCTGGGCTACAATGATATTAGCTCGTTCTCTAGGATGTGTCCCCAAAGCTCATCTTGCTTGCCAAACAATAATTCGAGATTCTCCCAAGATTCTTTGGGAGTCTTCAATCCCTCAATATGAAAAAGGAGGTCTTTGGATATGTGAGCACGAAAGAAGCCAAAGGATTCATCCAACCAGTTCAAGAACTTGTTTTTCTCAACCGGATGATGAGGTCCGGTCTCTCAACCCATTGTCATCCTGTACATGCCAAGCTTGTGCAAGGAGACATGCATATCTACCCTTCAATCAACATAGTTGAAGGGTGTTAGGATCCAGGGTAAGAAAAATTGATTCTCCATCAATTCTCCTTCTGATAAGTCAATTTCTCCAATCAAGCTACGCAGTACCTATAAAAAAACACCGCAAAAACAAAACCAATTCGTACTATGTCAAAATCAAGCCTTCCATCTCGACATGTACAATTTCTCAAGGTCTATCACACCCGCAGAGACTTCTCTGAATGAATCCAGAGTTATCAATACACATTTTACGGGACTTTTGTGGAAACCCAACTACTTCTAGTGTACAATGGAGACCAGACAGATTCAAAGCTTACATGAGGAGGATATGATACCATGTTAGAATTAATGAGCCATTGATCTTCATGCAATGAGTGCCATCAGATTTAATTATTATGCAATGTAAAATGAATTAATAATACCCATTGAACAAAACAAATCTCACAGGAAACAAACAAGTATTGCTTAGTATAAATATAGTATAAACTTCACTAATCCCAATAGTATACAACAATGTTACAAATAATGGAATTCAAATCATGTGGATAGGATTCAAATCCACCAACTCAATCTGATTGCATGGTTAACTAGAAGTGCCTAAATCACCATATGTAACTGGAGCATAACTTAGCTTGACTAGTCACCAACTACCAACAACTGAAGGAGGTTGGTGCCTAGGAGGCACATAAACTGATGCATGAAGATGCATTCAGTTGTGGTTAGCCTCTATCGTACATGTGGCTCGATTAGGCCAAGTGGACCCAATGGTACTAATGGGCCCAATAATAACTAAATGACTCTTAAGTTAGGCAAATATAATCTGATAGACTAGTTTGGATAAGGGAGTATTATATATCCTAACACTTTGTTTATATATGTAGGTTAAATCTACTGTAAATGTGATATTTTCCTTATTGATGAAGGATGTGCATCCTTCTTGAATGCAGTTTCCCATTGGTAACTTGGTGAAGGTAATGCATTTCCAGGTGGGTAAGAAGATAGAGTTTAACCCATCTTTATGCTTGTGATTAGATCTTAACTAATATATTCTTCAAATTCTATGTATGAAGTGTTTAAGTTTGAATTTGAAGCATCGTTATTCTAAATCTCTCAGTACTTAAGAGATTAACATATAGACTAATTATGTTGATAAGTGTATATATCTTAGAATTTTGGGGTGAAATACCATCTATGCTTTTTCATTGAGACAAGTGTACTCTCAAATTTGATTTTATAGACATAGTCCAAAATTCATAATTAACAATTTAAAAAAAATGTTAATTTGAGGCCTCTCCATGGACAAGAATGAAACATATTTAAATAAATTCTCAGTAATAAAATGAAATCAATATAAACTTTAAACCTATATATAGTTTTCATTAAAAAATAAAAAAAACCACATATTTAGTTTTTATTAAATTTTTTATTTATTTATATAACTTTTACTTAAAAAAAAATTTATACTTCTAATATTGATATAAGATGGTATCATTGTCAACTACTCAATTACAATATACTAATTTATTTATCCTACATTAATTTAAAAATAAAATTATTTTTCAAAATGTATATATAACTAATTGTGTCTTGCAAATCTAAGTTATTCTGATTTTCAATCCAAACAATTCATACAATGTGACCAATTGAGCTCAGTTTAAGTTAATGTTATTAAAGTTTAGTATCTAAAATATTTATCATGGAAAACAAATAATTTTTCATTAATTAAATATTTTTATTAATAATTATTTTTAAAAATACAAATAAATAAAAAACACATTTTCAATATAATTATATAAATAAAATATAACACATTTTCAATACAAATATAAATAAAATATAAAACATTGTAAAATAAAATGAATAATTTTTTAATATAAATTATATATATACATATACTTAAATATAAAAAATCATAAAATTACATAAATTAAAATTACTAAGATTATATTTAGAGTTAAATTACTTAAATATATTTTATTAGTATAGTCACAAGGCTATTGAATATCAGTAGAGCACAAGCCACAAACAAATTAAATATATGTTATTTATTCTTTATATGTAATTGTAATCCTCGTTGTAAATTAAATGTTATTTATTCTTTGATGTATATTTGTAATCACTTATTGTCTATGTCTTAGCTAACTCTAAATCTTATCACGAACCTTGCTCTAAAAAACAAGTTATCTATTACAAACTGCCTTTATCAAAGAAGAGTTACCAACATCCCAAATAAAAAATAAAGAAAATAACACTAATAAATACTTCAAAATCTTATCAAAATTTCATAAATTGAAATCACTTGAGTTACATTCATATATTTACGAACTTTGGTAGCTGTTGAGGCAAGACAAGATTTTGCCAAATGTTCCTCACAGAGGATGAACAATATCGTGATTGGGTTGTAAAATGGCAGTGATTCATATGGCAAAACGGAGATGTATAGCAATATTGTCCCTTTTACGGTTGCTTATGTCATGGGCGACAGGGAATAATGTACAGTAATTTGAGTATCAGTTAATATATTAATTCAGCCAACCACGGTGACGGTGGTCAGTAAAATCTCATGGGCGGCTGCAGGTGCCTTATGTTTTGGGTATCAGTCAAAATATATATCAGCTTTTAGCAGAGTGGTCTCTGGAAAGTTGGTAAGCAGTCCATGAGTGAATCCGCTTTATCTTTTATTCGACTTTCATACGTCAAGGAAGCTTTCGACTTTCATCTTTAATCGCTAAATAAAGCAAATCTTGATTGCTTTGATAGCGGCAGCTTTACTTCCTCATCCTGAATCTACGGGCTGAAAATGTTGGCGTCCACTGATGATTATGATAACTAAATTGCACAAAAGGAACCAGCAATGTCTTCACTTTCAATAACCTAAAAACAATTTCTAATGAATTGCATGGTTGTTAAAAAGCAGAGCCTCCAGCAATACATGTAGGGTGGGCCACAAAACCTTATGGGATCCATAGTTAGACCACACCTAAAGCAATGAAATAGAGTCCTATCAGTTAAAGGTTGAGCTGACAAATATTTTCGCGGTCCATACTTTTTTGACTGAAGTTGTCTTGGTTTTCTCACATAGCGTTGATTAAACGAACCAAAACCCTAAATTCAAACCTAATCAAACAGAGAAAGTCAATGTTGCAAAGATTGCACAGTACTGGCTCAAGTTACGTTCAAACTTATTAATTAAACAAACCAAAACCCTAAGTTAAACTTGGTTTTTTTATTATTTTTATAGCTTTGACTGAAGTTGTATTGGTTTTCTCGCATCGCCTTAATTAAAGAACCAAAACCCTAAATTCAAAACCAAGCAAATTGAGAAACTCAAGGTTGCAAAGATTGTACACTATTGGCCCAAGTTACGCTCAAACTTCTGGTTGGATTCCAACTACTCATGGCAATTTAGGAATGGTGCCGCCATGAGTAGTAATGATATCCTCTATGGAAAATAGGGGTGAACTAAAGATTGATGGGCTGTGTGTATCCTTTTTCGGATATGCATACTTCTATTATTTATGGCATACTTTGAGAATGAAACAACTCGGCTCGTTGGGCACAAAGATACTTTTGATACAATATGATAACATACCAATGGATGAACATGGAAGATGGAATCTATGACATGTAGTTTTCTTGTAGAGGTATCAATGGATGAACATGGAAGATGGAATTTATGACATGTAGTTTTCTTGTAGAGATGCCTTGCATTTTGAGTATCAATTTGGGATAAGTGTGCCATCATGTGTATTTACGACTTGTTATGCTTTTGGTGAAGCTATGGTATTGTAGTGATTTGTTTCGTGTGTTTGAAGTGGTATGTTCAAATGGATTGTTGTAGTGTACAAAGATATTAGTAATAGTGATGAACTACATCATTGTGTTATGTTTATTGAGATTAGTACGGAGACAGGGGAGACAGGGGTGTTGACAAATGTAGGATGGATGAATTATTACTGTAGTTTAGTTGTACTTTAATTAAGGTTGAGGCACAAAAATATAATTAAACATTAGTGAGGGGCACACAAGATGTTAAGGAAGAGATCATTGCAAACCATTGGAGAGTCTAGCGGTGTGAGAGGGCTATTGGGTATGTTGATTGGGGAACATCGAGTGGTGTGGCATGGGTTGGAGGTGACTGGGGGAAGACATGAGATAGTGGTATCCAAGGGTAGGGTGAGAGACACTTGGAAGGAGTTAGGGGGATAAGGAGGGCGGTGGTTTATGGTTAAGATGTACATATGTACATGAATGTTGTTGTACAAAGGTTATGAATGTTGTTGGAATTAGACTTGAAATTGGATTAGAGATAACTAGGAGAGGGGGAATGGCATATGGGGTGCGATGATAGAGATAGGAGTCTAAGGAGGCAATGTGAAATGATGACTAGTAGTAGTGTGGGGCCGTGGACATAAGTGAGGTGAGGTGGGATGTAGATGGATGGGGAAGGGAAGGAAGCTTGTGGAAGTGCAACGTGGGACAACACTACCATGTTGGGAGGTGGAGTGGTATGGGTTAGGGGAGGAGCACAATGATGGAGTAGATTGGGCAAGATTATAGTTTTAAAAGGAATGGAATTGGGCAGCCTTCCAGCTAAAATTTCACAAAAACGACTTTAATAAAGGATTGATTGAGTGTCTGCTATAAAAAATGCCATTTCATACTGAAAAACTTTGTAAACTAGAATTAATATTAAGAACAAGTACCTCTTTGCAATATTGAATCGTGAGTTGAAGTTGGAGTTTGGTGAAGATTTGACTATATTGTTGTACACTAAGTTGAAGTTGGAGTTTGGTGAAGATTTGACTATATTGTTGTACACTGAGTTGAAGTTGGAGTTTGGTGAAGATTTGACTATATTGTTGTACACTTTGACCTGAAAATTGACAAAATGAAACTAAAGATGCATAGTACTAAGCTCTTAGTTGTGGTTTCTACCTTGTTAGGTACTTATTGGATTTGAGGTCTCAATTAACATTTCACAACAAATTATACTTTCATTTAACCTCTTATCTATTAAAAAGTGAAATGTTTTCAAACAATTATAGTTTTTTATTATTTTACTTTCTTTTAAACTCCTATCTATTAAGAAGTGAAGTGTTCTCAAACAATTATAGTTTTTTTTATTTTGTAAAGTTAATTTATATAAAATGATAACATCTCCAACTTGAAAGCATTTATATTAATGCTACTCACTTATGTTTTTATTGTGAAATGTTCATAATTGAAATTTTAACTATTTAAAAGGTGTTATTTTTCTATTTTAAAACCTTTTTATTTACTTTTATTATTATTAAATATTCTAAATTTTGTAAAATTTTAATAAATAATAAATAAATCGTATTTATACAAATAATTATTATTTTGATTAACCTTTAGAGACCATTTTAGTCTATAAAATAACAATAACATTAACCTTTTTTGAATTCTTTGATAATTTTTAAACAACTCATTTTGGTTTATGATTAGCTTGGCATCATCAATCAGATATTATAATAATTAAAGATATCTTATTTTATTTGAATGACACGTTATAATAATTAAAGACATTTGATTTCATTATTTATAAATAATATTTAATTTCATTTTTACACCCTTTATCTTTATTTTATATATTCTAAATACATAATTTTATGTTTATTTTATATGTGAACTTATATATAGTTTATTGATCTTTATAATTGTTATATTATTTATCTTATTGTTTACATTGAAGTGGTTTTATTTATTAATCTTAATAATGGTTATCTATGGTTTTTTACATTGAAATGATAAGATTTTATTATTATATTTTAAAATGTATATTTATATAAATTATAGATTTAATGGGTATATAGTTTATCTTTGGTTTTTTACATTGAAATGATATGATTTTATTGTTATGTTTTAAAGTCTATATAAATTATAGATAATCATATAAATTAATATTTTTAATTGTTAATTGATTTTATGTGATTATTATTATATAATTAATAATATATTTTTATTAATATAGTTTATTATTTTTATTTTATTATTATTATTATTATTTTATAATTTAATCATTTATAATGTTTAAATATATGTAAATTGTAAAACATCGAGATTTAATAATTTATTATTAAATTTTGTTAGAATATTTTATTTATTATTTTAAATATTTTTGAGAGAAACTAAAAAATAAAACAAATTTAATGAATTATTATTTTATTAATAAAAGATACCGAAAGGGATAAAAATGAAATAGTTGTTGAAGAGTGTTTGGTGACCCACCAGAGGAAAAGACAAGTGGTTATGGCTGGAGTGAGAACTCAAGGTGCAGGAGACATCTTCCCCAAAATTAGGTCACAACTCTTTGTTGAGTGCGCTAAAGAGCAAGAGGCTCATAAACGTCCAAGTCATAGAAAACATACTATATAATAGTATGTTCATTAGCAAGCACGATTCTAGCATTGGACGAGGATTGAATCTGATAATGCAAGACATGGCACATTAAGTGGACTTTGCTATTGTGGTTCAGCGAATAGGGTCGGGGTTTCTAGAGGAAGTGATTTGGATGCTCTAGGAGTTGGTTGGAAGGAACAACGAGGGATTCACCTTGTTGAGCAATATCATATTGCGTTCATTCATAAAGGGGGTTTTTTAATTGTGCAAAATAAGGTCAATATATTGTAGGTATTGGGTGGCAGGGAATAGGGTATGGGGGGTATAAAAAGGTGTTTCTAGTAAAAACAAAGAATATATTGTAAAAATATGGGATTTTTATTTGGAAATATGTATTGGGATGGGGGATCAACAAAATGATTTTTGTAGGTAATTATCAATATCTAGTGAAATTAGGAGTATTCTTTAATATCCCATGAATGAAGGAGTTACTAACATGGTTTCACTAAGTGAAGACCCCGTGGGAGGAATGATTATTCCATTTTTTTTCGAGCAGTGGTGTTAGGTTCTTACTCTATTGCTTATTATTAAATCTAGTTAATGTAGGATGCTTATCTTAACTTGAACTGCAACTATATTCTTTAGGCATAAATGTTTTATGCATATGTATAGGACACATATCTATTATGCTATCAAATTTAGATCTTTGTTGATGTATTTCAATCATGCCTGTAAAATGCTAGATTAATTATTTATGCATCTCAGATCGGGCATCGATACTCGAATCAAATATTGCTAGAAATGTGTACTATTATTTAATCATTAGTAATTTTTTAGCACAATTGCTTTAAATCTAGTTATTCTTGTTCTACCATGGATTCAAATCCGTAAATTATTCCTAATAAACTATTCGCATAATGTATTTTAGGATATATCTAGTTAAATTTCGACTAAGGTAGATAGAGATAACATTCTCTAATTTTTTATAACAAAATTACAGATAGAACATAAAAACCACCAATAAGACCGAATGTTACAAATAATTGAAAATATTGTAAACTGGATGGTTCCCCTATCATGATTAACAGATGAGAAAACCTTCTATAGAAACATCATTTTATTAAATACACCTCATCTCATAAACCCCTGTACCAGATCGAGACTGTTCAAATTGGGACCAATGGGATCTAATTAAATATCTAAGAATAATTTATTTATGAAAATTATAAATTTAGATATGCAAACAATTAACGATTTACAACATAGCTAACTGTCAAACAAAGGATTGTAAATACCCTACAATCATACATTATATATATTATGAGACACAAAGGAAAATCATCAAGTACATACATATACCAATAACCGATTATACCAGTTATGATAATCATAACATATCCAATAAATCAATTACTGAATTGCAAATATCCTATCTAATTATTAAAACAAAGAGTCAACAACCAAAATCAAGGTAATCAAAGTAATTAAATACTATAGTTTTCCAAACAAACGCCCAAACTATTTGTGGCAACGAATCTTCCCATTTTCCAAGTATGGTCGTAAGCCCATCGAAGGATGGCAACCATTATTCTACACAAAGAATCATCAAAAAGCTTATTTATTTATTAAAATCAAATCTACAAGTGTATTTAAACTTAAGCAATAAACAAATCTCTCTAACTCTCCTTTACGTGGCAATTAGTCCATCACAGTTGGAAGCCGAGTACCAAGAAGTATAGTATTGAGTTCTAAAAGGATTTTAACCATAAACACATGCAAATACATTTATAACCATGATATCATTTGACAAACAGAGGATTCAAGAATACTTCATTGAGATCGCAAAGACCCTATGGGTCATATTAAGAAGTATAAAACACTGTTGAAAACACGATTCACAACAATGTGGCTGTAAGACCATTCGATGGCATCCATGTTCACTTTAAACAAAAAGAATCTCCATCAAAGTTATTAAAGTTATAGGTTGTGGTAAGTCCATCTATGATGGCTCCCACATAAACCTTTTAAAACCCTAAAACAAACTACAACACTCATAACCAACAAACAAAACGAATGTGAGAACATGGATAGGCCATAAGCCTCTTTCAATCGGAGCTTAAACCCTAAGGGTTGAAACAAACATGATAACTTATCTTGCATGAAGATGGAGTTGATTTTCCCTATTGACCCATTTTGCTTCTAAGTCAAAGATTCACCTGCAACAACCCACAAAATAGTTAGCAATTGTGGGTAGATTTTAAATAGAAAAGAAAGAGTAAAGGGTTTTGTGCTATACTTGGGTGTTCTAAGAAGTGGGCTTGGGAGGAGGTGACCCTGTCGCCTTCTTCGCCAGTGTTCTTAACCTGCAACCAAGTAGTTTTTAGTTAGAACAAAAATAAAGATGAAATAATGTAAACAAATATTTTAAACCCTCGTAACTTACATAGCTTGGACAAGTTGTAGAGAGGGCCAAGGGTCGGCTCCTCCGGGGTTTCCCTTATCCCTCCTCTGCCCGCATCCAAAAACAATGTACTATTAGTAATTACTGTGAAATCAATTGAAAACACTTAATGAAAGTTTGCAGAGCCGAATTTTACAACCCCTTACGTGGTAAAGGTAGTTTTACAGCTGAAGATGGTGGCAGGGTCTATTGGAGGCGCAAGCAACATACTACAGGTGGTTGTTGGAGCCATGAAAACCACTGGTAAATCTTGGAAATCATCGAGGCAGAAGGCCGTTAAAACCTCAGGAAAGTATTCACACTAAAACCCCCATTACAATCACCATTAACAGAGTAGAGCTTCAACTCTCTTCTTCCACAGACCAAACAACCAAACAATGAAGGGTTCATACCAAACAAACGACACGTTAACCCTTTTGCAACCCTATCTAATGAACTGTACAGGTGGACGATTGAGATGCATTCTCGAGCCAACATTGAAAGCCTGGTTGCGTTGTCAACTCGCAACCAAGGCAACACCATAAAGTCATATGTCAACCAGGGAACAATCACTTTTAACCATCGTAACTCACAACCAAGTGTTAATCATGGCTTTCAATCATTGTATGTCAGTCCAAGGTTAAAACTATGGTAAATACCCCATAACTCTTAACATATAAACATATAAAACAATGCTACATTAAAACTGCGAATCATTACCTTTATACCAAGACCCAACCATAGTGCAAAACATAACTTGGTGTTGTATAGTATAAACTTGCATTTCAAAAGTCACACATCGAGAATAGTATCAACATATGCGCATGAGGACTAAGACCTTGGATCCCTCTTTATGTTTAAACATAGCGTTTAGGACCAAGGTTGTACCTTGAGTCCCATAAGCTTATTACATCAAAGGGATATGGGGTCAAGACTATACACATGGTCTCCCCTATATTGTCATTTACACTTAGGGTACCTTTACAACAAAGACCCTAACTTAGTCTTAGGGATGATCAATGCTTTAATAGCAAGAACAAGATACTTTAGCACAAAAACATCCACAAGTGGATATTTTTTTCCTTAGCAAACATCCACATTGCACAACCTCTCATGTAGTAGTAAAGTTTATATAAGCAACTAAACAAAACTATAACTGATGTATTTAATACTATACCAACATGTAGGAACATTAATGATGTGTCTATATATATGTTATATCAATTTTTATTTATTTATTTATGGTTTTTGAAGTCTATAAAATAAATATTTAAAAGTTTAAAAAATATAATATTTAAAATATTATAAATTAAAATAGAAATAGAACTAATCATTTCTATTTCATTAAAAAACAATATTCATTTAAATGAAAAATATTTAATGCAAAAAGTTTTTATTACATTTTTATTAACTATTAAACAAATAAAAATCAAATTTAATTTTAATATAATTTCTTAAACAAAAATAAAATTTTATTTTTTATTTTACACTTTAATATCACCTTTCTTAACATTTTAAATTACTAAAGCTTTATGAATGATTTTTTAAAAGCTTTTCGAAATTCAAAAAAAAAAATTGTGATTTTCTTTTAACCCATAAATGAAACGAAACTTCATAATCATCAACTTAAAAATTTGCATTTAAATAAATTTTATTTTGTCAATACTAATATTTAATTAAATAAAATATTTCAAAATGGTATAAGATATTTTATGATCCGAATAAAATGTATTTAAGATAATATGAAAAAAAACACACATATATATATCAGTTATTTACATTTTAATATTTTGATAAGAATTATTTACATTTTAATAAAAGAAGTTTTGCAAGATATATAATTAGTTTAGTATACATATCTTGTTTTCTTTCAATATTCAATTATATTCAATTATTGTATTTTTATCTTACCATTTTTTTTATATTGATATCATAGTATACCTATCTTGAAACTCTTCCAATATTTAATTATTTTATTTTCTTCATTAAAGTTATAAAACACATATTTACAAACTATCATGATGAGATAAAATATTGGCTCATTGAAATAAATACTATTTTTAAGATCGAGCTTTGATATCATCCACTTTAATACTTATAAACGAAGATAAGTATTTGCATATCACTAAAAGAAAAATATTCAAACTAAAGCAGTGTCAAAAGCTCACAGAATTTCAAAAAGAAAAAGTAGTCCAACTTTAATAGTTATTATAGTAACTAAAATATTCAAATTAACGCTGGATAAAAGTTTACAGATTTTAAAAGGGAACATGTAATCCAGATGTTCCCAACTAATAAAGTTTAACGCGTTTATATGGCTGCGGAGAGATTTCAAAATGGTAAAGACTGGTGTATTCTAATTCTAGTTCATATATATATTGAAATTCTTTATCGCGTATTGGCTCCACTGCATAATCGACAGAGTACTGGAGCATTATTTATTCCTATATAGATCAATCTAGATCTTTATTCTGCAGAATTTCCATAACCAGTAGAAACTCAAGCATTGTTGGGGCTGGAGTGGGCATTTTATCAAGAAAACACTTCAGAGAGTTCTCATGGCCTCAAATCGCGGCTCTCTCGGAAGAAACTTCTGCTCATTATAGACTTTCATGTAATCTTTTGACACAAACTTTGGATAACTATAACCATTTTCTGCATTCCCATTGCCATTCTGCTCTGCTACCTTGTTGATTATTAGCTGCGGAGCAGGGTACACCTCTGCATTAATGGACGGGTTATAAAACGCTGCGACCGACATTCGATTTGCATCTTTTTTAGAAAGCACGCGATGCCACATGCTCTTGCATTTTCCATTGGTCATCACCTGCATTGTTTGTAGGCACACAAACCTCGACATTCAGTACATTGGGAAGTTATATATACATAGAAATGAATATTTATTATAAATAATAATAACAATAATCTAGTTTAAAGATCATTCCAAGCTAAAGATCATCCCAAGCTAGACCCTAATTTAATGTATGAAACTTTTTGTTAACAAAAAAAACTTCTCTAAACAAAAATTTAACTGTTAAAATCTACAAAAATCTACCGTTACACTACCTCTCCACCTAAAACGAAACCCATGCTCTTATATATATTATTTGTATATACCTCCAACTGATCGCCCATGTCGATAACAATTGCGTGTGAAATGGGTTCGACGTCAAACCAAGTGTCGTCCTTGAGAACTTGAAGGCCACCAACTTGATCATCTTGCAGTAACAGAATAATTCCGCCAGCGTCCAAGTGTGATCGCAGGCCATCGACGAGTTCTGGCCTAGGGCATGGAGGGTAGTGAGCCATTTTTATGCCAAAGAAAGGGCCATTGTTTTTGCCCTTGCCCCCTGCTATGGCATCCTTCAGATATCCTTTTTCCAGTCCCAGATTTTCGCAGATTATGTCTAACATTCTTTCCGCCAATCGTTTCACCTCGTCTTCAAATTCCCTCATCGTCTCCCTGCAATATCCATCACTTAATTGATTAACAATCTTTTCATCACAGCATTGATTAACAAATTCTTCATCACTGCAATATCCATCATAGCATTGATTAACAATTTTTTCATCAGTGCATTAGCGAATTGATTCATCCAAATGTTAGGAAGAACAATATTATTTATACTTGAGCTTGGCAGGCAGAGGAGGTGAGATTGTGTCATAAGTTGCATCTTGGAGGAAGAAGCCCGTTTCCCAGTCAGCGTCTATTTTACTAGTACCGAAATTCTTGCCTTGGGAGACAGCAGTTTCAAGCATCCCTACAATTTCAGATTTCTGAAACTCGGCGTCCATTGAATTTTTGTAATATTCTTTGAACAATTCTTTCACTCGGTCGAGAAGTTCGTGGGGTATACCATGATTCAGAATCTGCATAATTAATGCATAACATACGATAAGAATCTGGTAGAACAATGAGCTATTCTATATAAGTTAGCGAATATAATAGCATAGAAATTAATGGGGGATAACCTGAAAGAAACCCCATTCTTGGCAAGCATTTTTTATCTTGGCCATGGTCAGCTCCCTCTCATCTCCATTCTGCAGATTCTTCATGTCGATCACGGGGACGGCCATCTTTGATAAAACGAAAACGCAAACGCAGGAAAACAGCGTGTTGAGCGAGGTGTCTAAGAGCAAAGATATATACTTCGAACAGAGGAATTGGTGACTTGTAGAAGGGCCAGGGGACCTATATATAGGTACTCGTTCAATAGATGCGTGAAGCTGCGTGCTTCTTTCCCACACGGATTGGGATTGATATTTTGGAAAGAAGCGGGAATAGGGTTTCGTGAGTTGATTGGCATTACGCGGAGTCAATCCTGCGACTGGCCTCGGATTCTCCTTCTCATTACGTCACAAATGAGAACCTTATTAATTGTGAATCAAGTAACTGACTGCCATATTTGTAAGGTAGCTCTGATGCCCACAGTTTTAGTGAAGACAAGTTTTGTCAATCGATGGGCTATAGGCCGAAAACGTTGGCTTGTTGTTGGTAATTAGTTTTGATCTTTGTACGTTCTTACAGAACATTCACGGACTTGGTTTTCAACGGAAAAGCTCCCCCTTTTCTGGCACATTGTCAGAATTTTGGAACCAGCATTTTCTGGGCACTCTGTTAGAATTGTTTCATAGTGTGTCAGAGAACTCTGCGGTTCAATTTCGACTTGGAAATGAAGAAAAACCATAATCCACGTATAACGACGAATCGAATCCATCGCCTGAAGTTTTTGAACAAAGTTTGGTCCACTGTTTTCAAACTTACTAGTGCTAGTCGGTAGCGATCACATCACTTTACTTATAATCATATATTCTAACATAGCCAGCTGTTGACAAGACCGCACCATAGAAAATTACCTACTTCCATAGAGCTTATCATGACCTCTGGTCTAAAGTTATTCAATCACCATGAAAGGCGTGGATTTTACTCGATTATGCAATGCTCAATTTCAGCCTTTGTCATTCAAACTTGGAATTGGAAGAATCCAATCCGTTAATTGCTTTTTTATAAACGAGTTGAATAGATAGGGGACGATTTTTTCTTTATTTTGGGTTGGTTTTTATTATTTTTTGGCATAATTTTTAAAACGTGTAAAACATTGTTAGATTTTACAGAATAGGGGTGTTTGGAGGTTTTTTGTGTCAAGTGATTTTATTTCTACACTTCAAATCATCCAACAAACAACATAAATTACAAACTTTATAGGTTAAATTCACCAGATTCCAGCAGAAATTCAAACTAAAAATCAAAATCTTCCCCTAATTAAGCCGCTCCTTTTGTCTGTAATAAGACTCCGTTAATGGTGATTACGGTCACCTTAATGGTGATTACAGTTACAGTTCTACTTGCCTGTTGGGTATTGGGTGGACCGTTTTTTAATTGTACGCTAAGGAGGTTGGGACTGGTTAGGATTGGTTTGGATTTATTAAACTTTTTTGTAGTTAAAGTTGTTTGTCATACTGTTGGGGTAGTTTTAATAGGAAACAAACTTTATATTTTATTGATTTTAAGACTGTTTATTTATAATTTATCAAAAATATAAAGTAATTATAAACTAGTTTATTAAATTGTTTAACTATTGTATTTTTTTAGAAAGTTTTAATAATAATAAAAAACAAACAGTTTCCTGCCTGTGGGGGGCAGAGCAAGGTAAATGGAATTGTTTGTAAATGGAAGGTCTCCGGTTCAAATCCCTTAAATTGTCTTGAGTACTAGCCCGACCTCAGTTGCCCATTCCCCTAATAAAAAAACAAACAATTTCCTGCACATTCTAAATATATATCAACTTATATCTTATTAAAAGTACAAAGTAATTATAACCTAAATTTGAAGCAAATTGTTTTTCTTTCAACATTTAGACTAAAACCAACTGATTATGGTTAACAGTGCTTGTCGTGCGATGAGGTATGATGAACCTCCGTCGCTTGTGGATTCTAATTCAATCTACATAACAGTAGCGTCCATCCCATGTTCCCCTGAAGTTTCCATTTCCTCATGTTGACCTAATCAGGGAAAAAAAACCTCCGTCCCTTGTGATTCTAATTCAATCTACGTAACCGTAGTGTCTATCCCATGTTCCCTTGAAGTTTCCATTTCCTCATTTTGACCTAATTACAACTGAGTCGACATCTTCTGTTTTCTAATTTTCAGTCAAACACGACATTCTGTGCGAATTCCATTGTCTTGACCGAAAGATACCTTCGTCGTTTTCTTAGTTTAACTCGTGCAAATTCGTTTTCTCGACCTACATATAATTTTATTACTTGATTCCGTTTCGTAAGTTAATTAGGTTACTAAAATGTCGCATATCTTACCAAATACAACTATTTTCTTGCAGATCTTACCAAATACAGCTTTTTCTACTTGCTCTTTCATTTTTTGATTTTAATTTAATTATAATTGTATATTAAATTAGCATATCCATATAGTTTGTGGTTGGATACAGTAGATAAAGATAAAATAGTGAGAGATAATTATGAAATAAAAGACAAGGTGGAAATATTTTTTATCCATCATATTCTTTTAGTTGAATGGGTTCTTTTATCCATCATATTCTTCTAGTTGAATGTGTTTAACTCTGAGTTATCCATGTCTAGGTAAATGTGTTCAACTCTGAGTTATTCATGCCTAGGTAAATGTTATCACTGACATTCTTCCTGTAATTCATTTATAACCTATCAGCTATTTTTTAGATTCTTATTTTTATTTTTATTTTTATCTCACATCCTTTGGAGACTACATTTGTCTCATCCTGGTTAGTAGATGAAAAAACATAGACCCACCCCAAATCTCAAATAAAAAAGTCATTTATGTTTATCATTGTATATAATTTTCTTTGTGTCAGTTGGAGTTTTAGTCTATTGAAACATTTGTTAGTCAACCAGCTAAAATAATCTTACCACGTGAACAGCTTATAGATAATCATGTCTCCCATGATCCGATTTAGTCCCTATGTTTGACCATGAAACTGTAAATAGTAAGCAGTTTTGAAATTTTGGCCATTAGACTGTAGATGGTAAGCAGTTTTGAAATTTAGTTGCGTCTCCAATGTTAAAAAAAACCATTTCCAAAGTTTAAGGTGAAATTTGTTTCCATTTGAAGTATTTGTTTTATAAACTTCATACAATTTCACTTTTCATGCCGTTTGACTTTTTCTTTTATAAAAAAATATGCAGATATGAACACCCTGTTTATAGTCCTGTTAATGACTTTATTTGTACAGCAATGAAAAACCTATTTATAGTCCTGTTCATGACTTTATTTGTACATCTATGAAAAACCTTTATCAATTGGATGAAATCACGTTCTCTCTATATTTTCAACAATCTTATAATAAAATATATTATTACAACTTCTCATTTTCATTTTTGGTGCTGAACACTGTAACAAGTTGCCTCCTCCATGTTGATTATTAAATAGTTTGATCCGTTGACATTGCATATGGTAGGCAACAAATTCAGTAACGTTTTTCTTCATTTCGAACTACAAATATAGTTCTCAGTAAGAAATTGTTTGAGCTATTCAATCATCATAGTGGCGTGGAAGAGTCAAATTCAGCATCGTCTCTTTTTCCACAAATTAAAAATTAAAAAATAAATTTGAGTTTATAAAGATAACCTGTTCCATCTCTTATCGAATCTGATTCAATCTACTACATAACCGTTCTGTTACGTTTCCTTGAAGTTTTATCATATTTGGTCAAACTTTATCTTCCATTCCCTCAATTTTCAGTCAAATAAAGATTTTGTGCAATTCCATTTAGTCACTTTGACTTAAATACAGCTTTGTCTGTTGTATTAATTCAGGTTATTAGTGTTACATTTCTAACTAAACACAACTTTGAACACTTTTCTATTTCGTAATCTTGACTTAAGTACAACAACATTCTTTGTTATTATATTAATTCAAGTTATTAGACTGTAGTACATATTTAATCAAACACAACTTCGTATACTTTTCTCGTTCATTAATTTGACTCAAATATAACATTATATGCTAAAATAATTCAAAACAGGACGTTGTTCATATCTAATCATGTAAGACTTTAGTGATAGAAGATGTAAGGCTTTTGTTCATATTATACATGAGACTATGGATATGGATTATTTGATACACCCTCTTTGCTTAGACATGAGAATATAGATTATAAACCATATATAAATGTAGCTGTGTCCCTAATGTCTCGAGGAGATAATTCCAAAAGTTTAAGCTGAATGTTGTGAGCTGGTATGAAATAGTTGTTGTAATGTAAATATCATGATGTTATCGTTCGAATGGTGGAGGTTGATGATGTGCTTACAGGAGCGTGCACCGCAGACCTCATTACTCTGCATTCTTTCTTCCTTTTTATTTTTATTCTTTTATTAACCTTTATTTTAGCCTTCTCTTATGCCTCTGTTGTGAAGCCCTAGAGAGAAAGCACATTTCATTGAATTTACTCTATTCACAAATAGCAACAAGAAGATAGCCAACTCTATTCACCATTTGTTGTTCAATGAATCAAATGTTTGGAAGGTATATGAAGCTCATTGTTGAAGTGGGATTTGGAGTTTCGTACATCAAGGTAAAAAGAATATGAAATCCCACCCACCATTCATTCTGGTGCCTAAGCAATTTGAGTGTATATTTTATAAAAAACAGTATTTGTGCCTTCTACAAATCAAATTGCTTTTATATTCTCAACAATACTATAACTAAATCTATTATTACAACTTCCCATTTTCCATCAGAAGGTTCTTAGAGTTTATCCCTTGACTTAGCATAAATGTTTAGGATTGACCTATTCATATTTTCCATGTGACTCATAATATGTATCTCATTAACATAAATTTTCTCAACATAAAAGAATTAGGAACATGGATGCTTATTTTATAAATGAGGATACCATCATATAATCCTAACCATGTTTGAATAGTAGGGTATGCATGTTTTACGTAAGTTCATCATATCGTTGGATTTTTGGGTCACATTTTATTGACAAATAAAATGCCTAATAGAGTTAATTAAGCTATCTATTGAGTGTTATAATAAGGTATAGATTAATGGATGGCTAACTAGGAAATTGATTAGTTGGGTGGTTAGCTCAAAGTAGACTCAAAATCTATGTGGACCTAATCTTCTTCACTTTAAGGGATTTGGTTACATCTCGTAGCTATATAAGATGGAAATATAGGTTTATTTAAGATATATGTGATATATGATAGATAAGTGTCAAGTATATGAAAATATTTTAGTTTCTTACACTTCTATTCATGTTGAGTTATGCTTAGTTGCGATTAAGCATTGTAATGATGTATTTAAACACCACATCTCTCTTATAATATTATGTCTTTGGTCTAACTAATACTTTCATTCTCCAACATGCTATTAGACTCGTTAGTAGTTTGAGATTTAGCTTGTTGTTTACAAGTCTTTTGGAGGTTGTTGATTATATGCACTATTGACAAGTCGAATTTGTCTAGTAGATTGAATGAGGGATTTGACT
>LPNX010818110.1:56217-69462 GCA_001517045.1 Pseudotsuga menziesii | reverse complement strand
AAAGTTTCAAATATATCAACTATGAAATAGTCCCAGGGAAAGAAAGAAAAAAAATACAATTGGTGACATCTCAGGTACATGCATTTATCTATAAATTTATATTTGAACAGTTGCATTTCATTCCTTAAAAAAAAAACCTGATATTGAGATCATTTTGTGTCAACAGGTACAAGTTAGTGTCTTCGTCAAGGAATTTATTGAAAAGACACATCAATATGTTCAGCATGTCCACTTGGCACGATGGCAGGATGAGAAGTTTAGAATATGCAGAGATACATTTCCTCGTGGTACTATACTTTCAGTTGTTGATTTTGCCGAGAACTACACTCTGCAACCTCAAAATGAGATCCAAAGTTAGTATTATCACTCTGAGCAGGTTTCCTTGATGGTGCATATCATATATAGGCATGGCCCAAATAGCAGTGAAGAGCAAAGATAAATTCTAAAGGAATATCACTTCTACATAAGTGATGATAGGTGCCATGACTTCCACTATGTATGTCATTGCTTCATCATGTTCTATGATCATTTGAAGGGCAGGAACATACAGATGGATCAACACTAGATTTGGTTTGATGGATGTGTTGGTCAGTTAAGAAATGCACGCATATTTCAATGGTTGTGTTCATTGCATAAAAACTACAAAGTTCCACATATGTGGAACTATTTTGAGACTGGGCATGGTAAAGGAGAGCATGATGGAGCTGGAGCATGTGTCAAAACAACCCTACGAAGAGAGGAATTGAAATTATCTACAATATCTACTATTCTAAATGCTCAATCTATAGTTAGGTGGTGCATGTCAGTAATGGGAGAGGAATCAACTATGCGAGTAGAATCCACAAGAAAGAGACATGTGGAGAGATTTTTTTGGGAGGTGGTAAACATATAAAGTTCACATGCATGGGAATGCAAGAATGTTCTCAGGACTCATGGCTTTCATTCGATTCAAAGCTCTGATAACCCAGTATTTGAAATTTGGACCAGAAAACTTGCTTGTTTTTGCTCGCCTTGTTGTGATGGTGACTGGGATGTGTGTGAATCATTGGATTGGGTTGATGGATGGGATCGCATATCAATTCCACTTGATCAGCGTGCAATTGTTGAGTTAACTCCATTGGAAGAAGACCAATCGTCTATTTCTATAGATTGGAAGAAAACAACCTACTAATATTGACAAAAACAGCTCAAAAGTAACATGCTTCAACATTATGCATATGAAGTATTCAAAAGTAACATGCGCTAACATTGTGCATGTGAAGTAGGTAAATATCATGCATGTGAAGATATTAAGTGATAAACTTAATAAACAAACAAAATTTGGAACCTCTCATGCTTTCGAAAGGTTAATGTTTCATGTAATGCATAATAGAAAATTTTGGGAGGCTGACATGTTGGGTCATTAGTGTAATTAAAATTGTGATATTTTAATTTTCAATTAAAAGATATGATTTTATTAATGAGTTTAATTTTCAATTAAAAGATAACAATAAACTCATTTCCTCATGTTTCTCATTGATCATGTATTATAAAAATCTTGAAACAAAACAACATACTAGCAATGACAGCTCGACAACTCAAAAGTAACATTAAGTCGTTGATGCACAAAAAGCCACAGATGGTGGGGATGTGGTTTGTGTTGCCATATTTCCCATGCCCAAACACGCTAGCAGGGGTTGATGGAATTCAAAATTGAGGCTCCGTAAGGTTTTTTGCGCACCGGGCCCAAGTCCACCAGGTGTCCCTAAACGGTATCTGGAGGTGACCTGCAACTCGCCATAGATCGATGCTTGGGCCTCCGATCGATGAACCATTGATTCCATTAGATTCGTGACGTGGGATTTTAGCTAGGGGGGGCCTCTCCCTCCTGTTCATTCCCCGATGACCTCCGTCTATGGTGGTTTCTGAAGCTAGGGTTTCGCTCAGTAGGGGACAATGCAGTCACGCCAACGAGGGCCAAAGTTGGAAAGCCATAGATGGTGGGGATGCGGTTGACGTTGCCATATTTCCCATGCCCAAACACACTAGCAGGAGTTGACGGAATTCAAAATTGCGGCTTCGTGATGTTTTTTGCGCACCGGGCCCAAGTCCACTAGGTGTCCCTAAACGGTATCTGGAGGTGACCTGCAACTCACCATAGATCAATGCTTGGGCCTCTGATCGATGAATCGTCGATTCCGTTGGTTTTGTGACATGGGATTTTAGCTGGGGGGGGGGGGGCTCTCTCTCCTGTCCATTACGCGATGACCTTCGTCTATAGTGGTTTCTGAAGCTAGGGTTTCACTCAGTAGGGGAAAATGCAGTCACACCAACGAGGGCCAAACTTTGGAAAGCCATGGACGGTGGGGATGCGGTTGGCATTGCCATATTTCCCATGCCCAAACACGCTTGCAGGAGTTGATGGAATTCAAAATTGCGGCTCCATGAGGTTTTTTGCGCACCGGGCTCAAGTCCACCAGGTGTCCCTGAACGGTATCTGGAGGTGACTTGCAACTCGCCATAGATTGATGCTGGGGCCTCCGATCGACGAACCGTTGATTCTGCTGGATTCGTGACGTGGGATTTTAGCTGGGTGGGGGGGGGCTCTCCCTCCTATCCATTGCCCAATGACCTCCATCTAAGGTGGTTTCTGAAGCTAGGGTTTCGCTCAGTAGGGGACAATGCAGTCACGCCAATGAGGGCCAAAGCTGGAAAGCCATAGATGGTGGGGATGCGGTTGGAATTTCCATATTTACCATGCCCAAACACACTAGCAGGAGTTGACGGAATTCAAAATTGTCGCTCCATGAGGTTTTTTGCGCACCAGGCCCAAGTCCACCAAATGTCCCTGAACGGTATCTGGAGGTGACCCGCAACTCACCATAAATCGATGCTCGGGCCTCCGATCGACGAACTGTTGATTTCGTTGGATTCGTGATGCAGGATTTTAGCTAGGGGCAAGCCTCTCCCTCCTATCCATTTCCCAATGACCTCCGTCTACGGTGGTTTCTGAAGCTAGGGTTTCGCTCAGTAGGGGATAATGCAGTCACGCCAACGAGGGCCAAAGCTGGAAAGCCACAGACGGTGGGGATGCGGTTGACGTTGCCATATTTCCCATGCCCAAACACGTTAGCAGGAGTTGACGAAATTCAAAATTGCGGCTCCGTGAGGTTTTTTGTGCACCGGACCCAAGTCCACTAGGTGTCCCTAAATGGTATCTGGAGGTTACCTGCAACTCACCATAGATCGATGCTCGGGCCTCCTATCGACGAACCATCGATTCCGTTGGATTCGTGACATGGGATTTTAGCTAGGGGGGGGCCTCTCCCTCCTGTCCATTACGCGATGACCTCCATCTACGGTGGTTTTTGAAGCCAGGGTTTCGCTCAGTAGGGGACAATGCAGTCACGCCAACGAGGGCCAAAGCTAGAAAGCCATGGACGGTGGGGATGCGGTTGGCGTTGCCATATTTCCCATGCCCAAACACACTAGCAAGATTTGATGAAATTCAAAATTGCAGCTCCGTGAGGTTTTTTGTGCATCAGGCCCAAGTCCACCAGGTGTCCCTAAACGGTATCTGGAGGTGACCTACAACTCGCCATAGATCTATGTTGGGGCCTCTGATCGATGAACTGTCAATTTCGTTGGATTCATGATGTGGGATTTTAGCTAGGGGGGGCCTCTCCTTCCTTTCCATTTCCCGATGACCTCTGTCTACGGTGGTTTTTGAAGCTAGGGTTTCGCTCAATAGGGGACAATGCTGTCATGCCAATGAGGGCCAAAGCTGGAAAGCCATAGACGGTGGGGATGTAGTTGGCGTTACCATATTTCCCATGCCCAAACATGCTAGCAGGTTGATGAAATTCAAAATTGCCGCTCTGTGAGGTTTTTTGCGCATCAGGCCCAAGTCCACTAGGTGTCCGTGAACGATATCTAGAGGTGACCTGCAATTCACCATAGATCGATGCTTGGGCCTTCAATCAATGAACCATCAATTCTGTTGGATTCATGATGTGGGATTTTAGCTAGGGAGGGGGCCTCTCCCTCCTGTCCATTGCCCGATGACCTCTATCTATGGTGGTTTTTGAAGCTAGGGTTTCGCTCAGTAGGGGACAATGCAGTCATGCCAACGAGGGCCAAAGCTGGAAAGCCATGGATGGTGGGGATGCGGTTGGTGTTTCCATATTTCCCATGCCCAAACACGGTAGCAGTATTTGAAGAAATTCAAAATTGCGGCTCCATGAGGTTTTTTGTGCACCGGGGACAAGTCCACCAAGTGTCCCTAAATATCTAGAGGTGACTTGCAACTCGCCATAGATCGATGCTCGGTCCTCTGATCGATGAACCGTCGATTCCGTTGGTTTCGTGACGTGGGATTTTAGCTAAGGGGGGGCTCTCCTTCTTTTCCATTTCTCAATGATCTCTGTCTACCGTGGTTTCTGAAGCTAGGGTTTCGCTTAGTAGGGGACAATGCAGTCACGCCAATGAGGGCCAAAGATGGACAATGCATTTCATGCCAACGAAGGGCAAACTTAGAAAACCCTATCCCTAACTAGGGTTTATTGTTTAACATGCATGGCCCATAACCATAACCCTAACAAGGAAACCCTAATCCTAACCCTAATCTTATCTTACTGTCACAACTCAATTCATAATCAATCTAATGTTGAACTGAACTTTTTCAAATCTGGTGGACTTATGCTTCAAATCATGTTGATTCACGAAGTTGGTTCTTAGTCTTTGGATTCTATTGTAGTTCCTTTAATGCTGAGTGATTAGTCATTGGGTGCATGAGGTTTGTTGAATAGTGTTGTTGGTTGTTGATGAAATGTGAAGCATGTATTGCACTTAGTTTTATTAAATTACACTTGAGGATTGACTTAACTTGTAATTTAATGAATCCAAACTCACAATTTTTAATTAGATATATCCAATTGGTGTGCAACTAGTGAGTTCATTGAAACCTTGAAATGCATTGTATTGCACTTATATTTATTAAATTACACAAGTAAGAACTTTGGCTTTAGTGTGCATGTATTGAGATCATTGAAACCTTTAAATATAATAGTTTTTTCTTTTGACATAGTGCATTCATAAGTAATAGATAATCCTCACAAATCAATACAATAGATTGACACAAGAACATGTGGAAACCAAAGAACAAATTCAAAGTGAAATGTATCATTCATTTATAACTGAAATGTCAATGTACATGTCTCCAAAAGTACATATATATCCAAAAGTAACCAGAAGTACATGTGTCTCCACAACAATCCAAGACCATCCAAGCCACATGTACATGTATCCAAAACTATCCAAGCCACATGTACATGTAAGTGAAATGTCAATGTACATGTCTCCAAAAGTACATGTATCCAAAACTGTCCAAGCCACATGTACATGTAAGTGAAATGTCAATGTACATGTCTCCAAAAGTACATGTATCCAAAACTGTCCAAGCCACATGTACATGTATCGAAATGTACATATACCATAAGACACATCAAAACTCAAGCTTCCTCTTGTTCTTTCTCGAGGTTGATCCTATAGGCACAACTCTAGGACCAGTGTGCATCTCTGGATCCTGCAAATTAAATATCAATTGTTAAATTCAACTAACTATGTACTAATACATTATCTCAATAAAATACCATATCTAAATTAACTCAACAATTATCAAAATGTTAATGGACATTGCATGAAACAATTGGTCATTAATGGACATCTCACCTCAGTGAGAGACTGTGACAAAGGGGATTGTGTTTCTTGTGTAGCAGATGGAGCTGTTGGTTGAACATCAAGGATGGTCGCATCCGTGGTTGAACCAAAGGGGGCAGGAACTGGTGGTGGTGGTGGTGGCTACAATCACCAAATCTTGAAATAGTTATAAATGTGCATGAATAAACAATAGACAACAATAACACCCTATGCCTAGATCATGTTCAAATAGTTGTACCTCTGTGTGGCTTGTTGTTATTGCAGATACCACATTGGCTGTTGCATCAATAACTCCTACTGCTGGTGGCTATAATCACCAAATGTTGAAATAGTTAGACATGCATGAATGAACACACGCCAACAATAATAAACTATGGAACGATCATGTTGAAATAGTTGTACCTCTGTGTGACTTGTTGCCATTGTAGATGCAACACTGATTGCTACATCAACCATCCCTGCAAGGTTTTCAATAGTAAACTCTGGCTCCTGATGCAGTAAACATGCAAATCAAACATTAACAAAACATTTTATGCACTGGATTTCAAGTTAACCAAGAAATATCATCGAAGGATATACAAATTACCATGGTATCAGTATCTCCATGGTCGTGGACAACTTGACTCTTTTTAGGAGTAGGCCACCTCATATACACATGACCCTTGTTCACATATGGCCTATGAGGAGATACAACTCTAGGAAATGGTCCAGGTGTTTCATTTGGTGCCTATAGTCAACAAGAGTTCATGTAGTTAGACATGCATGATTCAACGAACATACATGCATTTAAAAAATGACATTTTTTAAATGTTTAAAATGTTTACCTCCATCACTGCTTTCCCCCATGAAGGATTTGGCATCTGCTAGTTTAATAATTACAAATATTAGACCGTAGATAGCATTAGTGAACTAACATGTACAATGTGTGGAAATTAACAAATTAATAAGTATTAAAAAACTGACATTTTTAAAATGTTGGGCCTCGGTGTGAGATATGACAATGGGTGCTATATGAATCTCTCCACCAACCAAGGGATCAGTGGATGGAATGTCATGCCCAGATATTTCCTCGGTCGATATGACCATGGATCCTACCTCCTTCACTGCTTTCCCCCGTGAAGGATCTAGCATCTGCAAGTTTAATAATTGTAAATATTAGACCATGGATAACATTAGTGAACTAACATGTACAGTATGTGGAAATTAACAAATTAACAAGTATTAAAAAACTGAAATTTTAAAATGTTTACCTCGGTGTCAGATACAACAATGGGTGCTATAGGAATCTCTCCACCAACCAAGGGATCAGTGGATGGAATGTCATGCCCCTTTGTAGAGTGTGGAACATGAAACTCTAGGGTGTCGCTGCTGCATAAAGCATCAACTACAAGTTCACAAAATTAATATATTAGCTCAAACTATACATATGTGTACAAAGAGGAAAATAAATGAAGAATTTATTACAATTAACCATATACATACATCACTCAAAAACCCATTGAAGACAACATCTGACGAAAGACCATAGCAGGGACGACCACACGATGTGCATTCGTGAGGCTCAAAAGTAGCCTGGGAATGTGCTGATGGTGCTACACTAGTAGATGGTCTTCCAATAGATGGGGGTACTGCACTAGTTGGTGCTACTACTCTAGAATATGGTCCTGCACCATGATGACCTGGTGTATGTACCACACCAGGGACAAATGTTCCTTCCTCACCCATATGTTGAACCATAGTGCTATGGTGAACAACGGACCATGCCAAACTCAAAAATGCATCACGTGTCTGTGGAATAACATGATGTACAGGTGGGACATCTGGCCCAGGCAACTGCCTGCGAGGTGCAGGGATAGGGCGATCAACGTCTCGAAGCCTGGCATTGGGTCGGTTTCGGGGCATCCCCCCACCAATCCCTTGAAATGCCAATATATCAAAATAGTTTACGTGTTTACCCAACATGAACTCTGCATACATCTTTCGAAGGAAATACAAGGGGATTTCCCTGTTGTCGTGTGGTGGCATATCAAAAACCATATACCATCTGTCCATCCAGTTATCAACAAATGGTTGATATGTGCACCACTCGATAGAGATATGTGGCCTATTTTCATTTCGGATTTCCCCTGTGCAAGGGTCCTTAAACAATGAAAATATATGCTCTTTGGTAATTTTCAACTTTTTTATTGCACTGTAGCCAAGCCCATCAGTGTACTCTTGTCTTTTTCTTTCTCTATATGATGTAATATCATATAGTATGTTGCTTGACAATGTAATAGAATCAACAATTACATCCAAAGTGGATGCAAGTGAACGTCGAATCCTATCACCACCACTAAAAGTAGTACTGAGACCTCTCAACTGGGCAAGCTCAATCAGAATTTCAGCATTGGTGTCCATAGCCGCAACTGCAATAAAAAAATCAATAAGGAAATCATTAGAAACGTATACATGGTATATAATGACATCTATTCAAAATTGAAAATGTAAATTAAGGAAAACTCAAGTAAGCAATTTAATGGCATTCACTTACATACATTTAAAACTTAAAATTAAACATTTAACAATTAAATAGTGAATTTTGTTCAACTTCTTTCTAGAAGTTAAGGCACTTCTTCACCCTCATTGGTGACTTTTCCATGCACACTTGGGTTTAAACTTCTTTGAATTTAGGAGTGCTATTTTGACATGTTTTGGCCTTTACGTCCCTTGGATATGTAAAAGAAAGGGGCAATGGACTATTAGGACATGTGAGGCAAGAAAAGGGGTGATACAGGGCTGCCACCATATCCTCTAAATATAATTGACTCGATCATGGTTGGGAACACTCTCACGACGCACTCTAGGTAGTTCATGGGTGTTCACCATTTCCATTGTTGTATAACCATGGAAACCAACCAAAAGTTACATGGAAAATGGAGAATTTGTGGACTGGAATACAATTGATTGTAGATGAGCTTAGAGACTCGACATGTAGAAATATATTACCCATTGTTTTTGCTATTTTAAAAAATGGTTGATAAACCTAGTGATGCAGGGGCATAGACTGTTTGAGTAAAGTCATTTATGTCTTTGCTAGATCTAGGGATCTTAGGGAGACCTAGGCTCTCACATGTTTCTAATTTAATTTATTATGTTTACAGGATAAAAGAAACAGAATTCGTGTTCTTGTGTTTGCTAACATGGGTTTCTTACACCTTGTGCCTTATACCGTATTTTTATATTAGTTCTACCAATTGGCGTGTAATATCTAGGGCTTCTATTGTAATTGGAACATAATCTAGCTTGTCCATTACTCTCTCTTGCATATTGTGGAGAATTATGAGATATGTGTTATTTAGAACCCTACTTAGTAGTAATTTTGTGTCTCTCTTATAGTATTTTTGTTCCTTTTGTTTATGCCTCTCAATCTCATTATGATGTGGGCTTTCTATCTTTCTTTGTCTTTAATTTGAATGTAGATATATATATTGTTTTTTTAATTGTTAAAACCCTTGGCTTATAATTTTAGCCTCCTTCCACACACACTCTATACTTGTGTTTGTTTTATATATTTCTAGCCTTTTGGAACATTGAATATCTATTAGACATGATGTTTTTGATTCTTATAGCCTCTTTTAGTTTGAATCCATCAAACATTAGCTTGGGAGTTGTTGGGTTGATTATTCTATTAAAAAACACAATTATAGGTTAAAAATTGACAAAAAAGAATGCTTTGGGTGATTGAATTACCTTGTTGGATGATAATTCACCAGTGGAATCTCCTCCCCTCCAACTAAATCAGCTCCTCCAACAATCCCAAGCACTTAACTTGCTCCAAAATGCACCAAATGGCCGTTGTTTTCACGTTCCTGATAGGTAAAATAGGCCGCGGGTTTCGGGCCTGTGTATATAAGTTATTTTTTGTTTTCCAAGTCGCGTATGCGTTTTATAACTACAGATCACGAGCACGTTTTGTAGTTATATAACACTTATGCGATATGGTTTCCTATTCTACATGTCCCATGACATGTCAGGCTCGGGTTGAACCATAGAAAGTGCTATGTAGAAAAAACCCGTTGTATTTTTTGGTAACGTGATCGTGTTTTTGAAAATTAGGATTGCATCTAAAAGGTCCCTCATCTTCTTGCACTGACCCATATATAACTTTTATTTATGGAAAATAAGTATAATTCCAAGAAAGTGATGTTCTCCCAAGATTGATATGTTATATGTTTCGAAAACATAATGCATATGTTCTCATTAGGCCTTAGGTTTGGTATGTAAACACTAAAATTTTTCGAAAACAAATGGAGTTGTAGATACGAGGCATTTATTGTGCAACGTTATTTTCCCATAATATTTAATGTCGATTATGTATATTTTATATAAATTAAGAAAGTCAGTGAAGCTCTGCAATAAGAAGGTGGAGCATTAGGCCTTTCTATGAGGACTTTAACACAAACAACATTTTTTTTTTCGGTATAGGTATTTGCATGTAATTGTTCAGGTTTTTTTTTCAAAATAGGTGAACCAACCAAAAGTTATAAAGAGAACAAGATACCTATGTTTTTTAGAAAATTGACATATGACCAAATAATAATGAATAAAAAATATAAAAAAAATGTTGACTGTTGGGGAACCTCCTCCCATTGAACAATATGACATAAAGAAAGAATAACAGAAGGAATAAATATTCCAAGAAGATTGGTGGTGTCTAAAGACACCATTTACAACACTTAAGCGCATCACATTGTTATTTGAACATTCATTAGAGGAAATTTGGGGTCTAAAATGGGCCTTATAAGAAAACGTGCCAAAAATAAGTTCTTGTGAGTTGGGATTCAAGAACCAATAGAATTTCAATAAAATGAGTCAACCATAATGGTTGAATTGACATAATTGTCATAAAAAAACTACTTTTTTTGTTCGTATTTTCGACATATATCCCTGTGTTTTTACTCAAATTTTGATCGGGATAGCTCGTTGGATGCGAAATTTGATTCTGCATCCAACGAGTACCCACAATGCATACTTTTGATGGACGCTTCTACCCAAAAAACAAGAAATACCTGAAAAAACGTGATGATGATGTCATCATCACATTTTTTTCAGGTATTTCTTGTTTTTGGGGTAGTGGGGTCCATCAAAAGTATGAAGTGTAGGTACTCGTTGGATGTAGAATCAAATTCCACATCCAACGAGCTCTCTCGATCGAAATTTGAGTAAAAACATTGGGAGATATGTCAAAAATACGAATACAAAAAGTAGTTTTTTTCTTTCTTCTTCCAAAATTAATAAATACTATTTCATTATTTTATTATTTTAACTATTATTTTATTATTTTCCTTAGGAGGGCCATTTTAGACCTCAAAATTCCTCTAATGACAATGCATGATCTCATAAGAGATCGTTCATAAGTCAATTTCAACATATCAACACAACCCATATGGTCATTCTTTTAATCTCTAGATCTAACAAACTCCATTGGAGTGAGGATGATCTAGTCCACAAATAAGATTCATTGGTTCAAGCCATTTCCATGAAATCCCCAATGTTGCATAGATTAGTTAGCTAATTTAGTGGAGATGACCATTCAATCAACCAATTAGTCAACCACTCAATTGAGCCTCCAGTCGACTACTCTGCTAATCGATTGGTGTCTTTCAAGAGTTTGTTTCCAAAAGATCTAGAGGTGTGATGAACCTAAACAACCTTTGGTTCCATCACCCCTCGGATTCAACACAATGCTCTAGATATTCGGGAAGTAAAATTATGTTCTCTAAAAACCTTCCCATGGTTATAACTACCTTAATCCCAAGAATAGACTAAAGTTTCACAAACTTATTTTCTAGGCGAGGCTTCATAAATATATCACCAATATAATCATCTATCCTACAATAAAAAAGTCTTACATTGTTTTCTTGTACCAACTGTCTCAAATAGTGAACATGAAGTTCAAAATGTTTGATATTGTTGTGAACAACAAGATTATCAACAACCCATATTATACTCTAATTATCAAAATGGATAACAATTGAGGTGTATATAAGAAAACCAAGATCTTGTATAAATTGACAGATCCAAACTATTGTTTAACCTGTATTGGCATCTCCACGATATTTTAATTTTGTAATCGAAAGAGAGACTACCATGTATCTCTTATGCCACCATACCAAGGGTCCAGAACTAAGTCGAAACACAGAGCAAGAAGTGGACTTTCGATCATCAATTCCACCACCCTAGTTGAAATCAGTAAACACGAACAATGAATATGAATTGTGACAATATTTAATAGCATCCTGATAACTTCCTTTAATATAGTGAACAATTTTGTGTGCATATTTCCATTGTATTTCTCAAGGATCTTGTATGAACTGAGAAACCACACTTACAACAAAGGAGAGATTAGATCAACTGTGAGTTAAGTAAATCAAACTACCGACCAACTGTTGATAAAGAGTGGGATTGACTCGAGGAGAGTCACAGTCGTTAGATAGTTCAATGCGCAACTAATAAGATGTATCACAAGATCCAAAAGATCATTTTAAAAGATCCAAATTATATTTTGGTTGAGAAAGAAAGCTACCATCATCCATTTTCAAATTTTGAATGCCCAAAAAGAAATGCAACATACCAAGATCAATCATTTCAAAGGTATCTGCAAGTTGTTTCTTCAAACCCAAAATTAGATTGCCATGATTTCATGTTATGACTAAATTGTCAACATACATTGCCACAATCAAAGTATCACCATGAACATGTAATACATGCTACAAGGAAAAGGCCCTGTAGCGGAGGTTATAACAAATGTTGCTTTGAAAAGATCTCAAATATCCATTTATATTGTCCCGGTGAGCCAAGGGAGGTTGTTGTAGAGGTTTTTTTATTTGTTGTGTTTATAAACTAAACACCCTGGTGTGTATCGAACACAAACGCACTGGGGCAACCAAAAAAAGGAATGACGCATGGTGAAAAAAACATGAAATTAAAAAAAATAAGCTCAATGGACATAGTTTTTTTAAAATTATAGCGGCGTGTTTTAGTAGACATACCACATTGGTGCAACTATAGAGAAAACACACCGATCCTCAAGAAAACAATGTCACACCTCGATAAAAAAGATTAAAAAAAAATATACAGAAATCACCGAAATTTCGTAAAAATTCATAGGCAAATCTGACCTCTATTTAGATAATTGAAACACTTGGGAACTACCACATTCCACCCAACCATGACCCGAAACAATTCTTGGTTTCAATCTGGATCCCCCCAAGTTAGTTCCAACATGCAAGTAGCTTAGAGCTCCTAAGGTAAGCCTTCCATAACTGGGTTATCAGGTTCTGAATCAATTCTCTTTTTTCCTCTTAGGAAAAATGTGCTCCAAGAACTCTCTTGAGAATAATCAGGTAGAATATGGAATGAACAAAAAATATAGAAGATCCCCAAGTCTCTCTTTGGCTTGGATTTTTATAGGCATACTTTTGAGTCAAATGGGCAGTTAAATCAAGAATCATTTGATTTCTTGATTAACCCTTTTTTATTTAATTTAGGCACTTTTAATATTTA
>LPNX010818110.1:39938-56039 GCA_001517045.1 Pseudotsuga menziesii | reverse complement strand
TAACATTTTGCTTACTTTATATATATATATAGAGAGAGAGAGAGAGAGAGAGAGATAAACATTTTGTCTTTAGGTATCATATAACATGATCCCTAAACTTGTGACACTTTCTTTATTAAGGTCTTCGCGTAGGGGTTAGGTCTACTAGTATAGGCAACTCTAAACCTCCTTGCATGTTGGATTCCCTCGTATAACATGACAGTTCTTCATTACTTGATGAGATACAAAAATTCGAAATTTCATTTAATCACTTTAAAATAAGTCAGATGAGATCAACGTTTTATTCGATTCGTTTTTACTCGACATAATTAATTCTTTTCAGTAACTCCTTGCGTTTGTCCAGGGCCCATACTCAACCCTAAAAACAAGGAGTTACAAACTTAGTGCGATTCCATAACTCCTCGCTCAACACTAATGCTATGATGTACTTGTAGGATACACCTAGGGATACAATGGACATGGATCCGATGTTCCAAAGCTTATGCTCAACATCAACTTGGAAGGCTCCAGGGATTATGCCCAACACTTCCAATTTTATCTTTTCATGTGCTTCATAGCTTCATGCTCAACACAAAGTTTTTCATAACTCATGTGCTCCAAAGCTTCTTGCTCAACAAAAATATAAACACTCATGTGCTCCAGATATTCTCGCTCAACACAAACATCAAATACCCATGTGCTCCAGATCTCCTCGCTCAACATGAAACATCTCATCAATTAATGCTTCAGGGTCAATGCCCAGCACATGAAATCATACATAAAACATATGTAATTGGCTTATGCCCAATATATCAAACAAATCATCATGTTCACATGCAGTGGGGTTTTAGACCCAATAAATCAAACAAAACATCAAAGTAACATCATACTCAATGGGGATTATGCCCATAAGTGTTAGGTCAAAATTCGGGATATTAGGTATAGGCTGCCAAAAAAATGTCGCATGTTGAAAAAATGTATGTTTAAAAAATATTAAGGACAAATGGAAATAAATTTGTAATACCATTGTGTTGCGTTTTGCTAAACTTAGTGCACCATTGCGTCTAAAACACTACCGCACCGAGATTTCCTAAAAACAATGGAGTGCCTCAGGAAAAAAATCAATTAAAAAAAATTATGTGATACGCAGGTTGTTCATTAATGCTTGGTGCATGTGTAAAACTAAAACGCACCGGTTGGGATTTGTTAGAAATGAAAAAATAATAAAGAAATTTTAATTAAAAACCTACATGCGGTGCAACAATGTAATTACAACGCTTTGGTGTGTTCAACTGTTGGGTGTACCAGAATAGGGTTTTATAAAAAATTTACCATTTGGTTGAAATATTTTTTACCCCTCTACAATGCGTCTAATCTATCTGTACCAATGTCATCAATAACCCACCTAGACACCCTGCCATCGGTACTCATTCCACTCCTTGTTGAAACATTGCTCGCTTTTATTGGCTTCTAAATTGAGTTTGAGTTTTTCCAAATGCTGGGAAAAAAATCAGATTCTCCATACATAGTGTGGATGCCTCCCTAATGTGTGGTTCAACATGTAAATTTATTCTTACTTGATAATTTAATTTTTTAGTGGTTTAATTTTTATAACTAAGGCTTAAAAAATTTAAAAACTTGTGTGGTGTTTTTGAGTCGTTTAGCTTGCCTCGAACATCAGTGCTCGCTGTAATTTGTTACAGGGTGCACCGATGGAAGGGTGAGTCGAACGCATCGTAATATATATGTTTTCTACACTTTTGTAGCTCACCGCCATAGAATACAATATATTTTAAAGCTACAACTAATATTCAGTGTTTTCATTACACATAAGTGCACTGAATTTACGGTGCACATATTTGTATCAAACACACTAGTAAATATTACCATTAAAATGAAAAAACCAATTATCTAGTGGATGTAAGTGCAACGGTGTTCAGTGCTATGACATTCGCTAGGAGCACCATGGTGCTTTTACATCACAGATGTGCACATTAAACAATGTGCTTAAATGAAAACTGCATTGCATTAACTGTGCTCTACTACCTCACATTGAACTATCATAACATAAACAATAATTTAAAAATTATAAACTATTAATTGACGCCTTTGTTACACATAAGCACGCTAACTTCACATTGTGTCGATTTATATCAAATGCACCGATAAAGATTGCTAAGAAAAGTTAAAGACCAACTTTTCGACGGACGTCAGCACACCGATCGTTGGTGCTATGGCATCTGCTAGGAGCACTGCGGTGATTTTACATTACATTATCGCACATTAAATGATGCATTTACATGGTATAAATGCATTGGATTACTCATGCACTACTCTTTAGTAGCGCACCACCATAACATAAAATTTATTTAAAACTATAAATCAACAATTAGTATGTTCATTACACATAAGTGCACCGATGTTATGGTGTTCAAATGTGTATCAAATGCATGGGGAAATATTACCAAGAAAAATGAAAAACCATATTCGAATGGTTGTCAGTGCATTGGTGTTCAGTGCTATGACATCTGCTAGCAGCAGCATGGTGCTTTTACATCACGTTAGTGCACATTAAATGATATGTATAATATAAATAAACACAACGGATTTACGGTGCATTATACTAATATAAGTGCACAGTGTACAGTGTTTTATAATGATATAAACACATTGTATGTCAATATTTTAAAAAAATAAATTTTTATTTTGAATAAATTAGCTAATTTATGTTATATGTGAAACAAATACATGAGTTCTACGAGGCGGGGCAACAACAGGAAGCTTAGGTTGACCAATATAACTTCTGAAGAGAGTGGGATGCTAGGGAGAGGGAGATAGATTTATACCCTTGTCCTATTACTCTACAGAAACAACACCTGTTTAGAGTAGTTGGCCTCCTCCAGTTCTATAAGGAGGTCATGTCCCTCAAGGGGAAAACTACATTCCTCACCCAATTGATTGCACGTTGGGATCATCATAGGAAGGAATTCTAATTTGGTCTCGATCAATGGTTTTGACTCACTGAGGAGGACATATGTTTTATCATAGGGATCTCTAGGATAGGTCAAGACTTTCCTCAGTTCCCTAAGGTCCTCGTTGGAGTTGTAGCATCATCTCAACTAGTATATGTTTAGAGATATGTTGATCCCAACATCCTTGAGCTTGCTCATTTTCAGTTCAGCGGTGGTAGATCTCCATTGTTGATTTTGGTAGAGAGGATGATAGGTTTCTCTCTTTGTTGGTGGCAACCATCACACATATCACCAGTGATGGGCAGTGCATTAGCTTCCCTCTATTACATTATGTTGATCCTTTATTACAGACACCTAGATGAGTTAGGAACTCTGTTATTTCTTTATGACATTTTTGTTATGGTCTTAGTCGATATCGTGCGTCTATTGGCGCATGAGAGAACTTCCTTTTTGGTTTAGAGTTGTTTTGTTTATTTTTTGAGAGATTTTTTGCCACTAGGTCATCTTTTGACCGAAACTAGGCTCCTAGGTTGATGAAAAATGTGCATATGCACATGTGGGGGAAGAAGATGCCAAAGAGGGGGTATCCTGACTTTTTGGTAAGGATCACTGTAATGTTACCAATTTTTTTTATTTTTAAAGTAAACAATAGAGAAACTAAGGAAATGTTTGAGTATTACAAGAATACTAAGAATCCTAAATCAGTTTATATTATTGTCCAAGGTGGGGATCAAGCTTACCTAGTCAAAAGGACCAACACATACTCACATTCTTCATTACAGGTTAAGCACAATCTCCTAGTGTCTCTAATGCAAGGTTAAAACATAGTGTATGATACATGCCAAGCTTCATTCTTTTGAATGTCCGAGAATATGTCTACCTGTAAAAGGGAAAGTTGTATTGAAGTGGTATGTTGACACTTAATTAAGAGAGATGTACTTAAGCTTAAAAGTTGTCCCAATTTTGTTGGTGGAAGGGAGGGTTCTCATCATGCCATTTCAGCTATAGATTTCATCAAGATTAGGGGTATCCAACCCAGGATAATTTTAAGGGGCGAAATTTCGCCAAATGGCTATTTTTGGGTCTTTTCCAAAATATAAATTCATTATTTGGTCATTTTTAGGGTCTAATATCACCTATATTTACATAAATTATGTTTTTTTTATCATAATATTCGCCAAAATTTTCACATTTCAGTGTTAATTTTATGGAGTGTGGAGACACAAAACAATTCAAAATGTTTAAGGTTTGTTTGCTTGCTATTTTTCTTTCAATTTAAATTTTCAATCCTTCTTTACAATATTACTGATTATTTATTTTTGTTGTGTTAACGTATTCCTAGGTTCAACCTTGTGAAGATACGGGTTCGTGGCGAATAATTATGCTCCAAGACCGGTAAGCCTTATTCCTTCCATGTCCATATGACATGAGTGAGGATTGGATTCAATTTTGAATAATCCCAGTTCCAGTTTGGAGTCAATGAGATATCCTTCACTTGAAAGTTTGATATAATGGGAGTTTATTTTAAAGGGTAATTTAACCTGTATTTGTTGTCTTCAATTTTACATTGCCTTACTCGACATAAGATCATAGTTAACAGTGAGGTAGATGGATAAATTCTTCAGCCCAATATTAATGGCTTCCAAGGTAATTCTTGGAATGTATGAATGTATAAACAACACTTACCCTAATGAGGGTTAAGCATGGACTATGTTTGATTATATATTAATTACTATCCAATCCAATTCCAAAAGATTTAGTGAATATATGAGTGTTCATGACAGTTCGTTATGAATAATTTTTTCTTTTACTAGCTATGTAACTTAAGTTTTGTTTTGGTTTAGAATGAGAATGCTAAATAATTTCTCAACCTTACTTGGTGGTTGATGAGAATGTGAAATATGTCTCTACAATGTTTCCTTCCCTTTCCTTATGTTTAAAATTATATATCTAGCACTGCAAGTGTCCCCATGTAAGTGTTTTTCTCCTAGCCATTTAATCCCTCCATAGGACTGTTGTTTCCAAAATATCGGTTATGGTTAATCCAAACCAACGGTTTTAAATTAATTGTCAAGAATTGGTAATATAAAGTATTATATATTAAATTACATATTTTAATGTGATAATATAAAGTATTATATATTAGATTTAATAAACAATATAATAATCTATGTTTTACACCAATCCTTTCACAAGCTTAACGTATTACAAGCTTTCACAAGCAATCTAAACCAAGCATTTCACAAGTTTTTCACAACTAGTAAATAATGTAAAACATAAAGATTTACACCAAGTTTAAACCAAGTCTCTCAAGTCTCTCACAGAAAAGTACCCCAAAAAAATGTAGGTAAGCAACTTTTCAAATTTTGAATTTAAATNNNNTACAATTTTTGGTTTGGGGCCCATAATTTTATACCTCAAAATTTCTATAATGGACCTACACACAAAATTTTTCATTGATTGTGTTAAGATCATCTTAGCGGGGCCTAACACTCCACCTTTTCATTCCAAAGATTCACTGATTTTCTTAACATATATATATATATATATATATATATTTTAAAAATTATGGAAAATTAGTGCCACACAAAAACACATGTTAACTATAACATTATAAAAAAGATTTCAAAAAATTTCAGTGTTTACATGCCAAATGTAGGGCCTAACACGGACATATCCATAATGTTTTATAAAAAAATAACAAACCAATCTAAAGAGAAAAATAGTTTCTTGGAGATATACTAATTTTTTATCAATAAAAAAAAAATTTCCAAATGTAACTAGATTGTCAACATTTCATTCTATTTTTCTAGATTTCCATTGCAACTAATGTGTCATAATTAAGTAACATTACCTTGCATGGGCTCTATCACTCTTTATTTTTTCCAAGTTAAATTTTATACCTTCGTTGTAGATTACATGTCTAAGAAAATTTCCAATAACTGTAAGAAATATTCTTTTCTTAATAGTTAAAGATACACAATTTTTTTTGACAAACAATCCAACATAAATTGAAGCTACTATGTATGATTCTTAAGAAAACTATAGATTATCTAGTTATTGAAATACATATCTATTGATTTGTAAATTTATTCTTGAAATGCTTTTATGACTATCCTTGAAAAGATTGTTGGAGCATTCTTCAGGTATAAATATGTAGGAGAATGACCCAAACTCTCTCAAAATGTGTTTTTTTTATATATATTCTTTAGCATTGGTATTTGAATATATCCAAAAATCCATTTATAAATGAGTAACATTTATGCGTTGTGAGTTCATTAATGATTCCATTTACAAATGGTGTTGTAAATAGTTCTATAACTATCCCTTTATTTAGTTTGCTGAAGGTGGCACATATTTTGAGTTCCTTAGGATCATGTTTTTATATGGTATCTTATTTACTGGTTTTGTAGAAGGTATTAGTTCGATCTTCATTTTCCCCATTTCCTCGACCAATCTTTTGAATTTTGTATAATATATTGCAACTACATCTTGATATTCCTTCAGCAAGTCTACAATTTATGTTGTTTGCTTCCCTAACCAATAGCATCCTCTTCTTTCCATATTTGGTTGATCATCATTGTAAATACTTACTTAATTTTTACTTCTACATCCATCCATTATAAGGGTTTAGATTTATCTAAATTCCTTTCACATTCTTTCACTTCATTATATTCTTTCACTTCATTATATTACAAGGGAAGCCAATTTTATATTTGTCTTAAGTTTCATCTTGTTTGATTATTTAAGTGCAAATTTTACTTCCTTCACAACTCTTAGTTGATATTTCCTTTATCTAAAACTTTTGCTAAGAAATCTTTTATATTTTGTTTCAGGATGTGTTATCTTTTTATTCTTTTTGCATGTTATTCTATTGCAAGTTGGAGTTGGCCTATCTCAACTTTTCTCTTTCCCTTGTCATTTTCCTTTGACTAATTTTTCAATAAATTTTATTAGTCAACTATTTTTAAATTTTCCATTGTTGGTACAAAGGATAAGTCTTTCACAAAGTTTTATTTTATATTTTTCCAATATCATGTATCTCCTCACGCTTCCTTGGTTTTGTACCATTTATTGGGAAAATATTCTAAAGTATTCGGAAATAGATGAGATAAATTCTTTGATCTCTATATACAATTATTTGTCATTTTTACTTGTGCTTTTCAATATGTCTTTTGTTATTATAGCCATGTTTGAACTTGACAATTTGTTATCATAGCCATGTCATAGTTTTTAGTTTATTTCCTCTAAATATTTCAACAAAGTAGGTAGCATCCATAGTCCATGTTTATAATAATGGGCCACACACATCCCATCAATGAGTGGCTCAGCCTATGAATGACCGAGGGTTTGTAGTTGACCCAAATATCTTTGTAGTTGATCCTAATCTTTGGCATTTTTGTATACTTCATCAATATGGGCAATAGAAGAATCCATTTCTTTAAATCTTAATGGTGGTAAGTTAGTTGAATCTATAATTGTCAATATCACGATAGGTTAACATCAAAATTTCCTTTCTTTGATTTTTGGGACTATCCAAATGGACAAACACATTTTAAAATTATCTTTAGGCATAGTCTGAATTTCTTGACATCTCTTTCTTTTTCTTCAATAGTTCTCCATATTCCATTCATACAACTTTGTATCCAATTTTTTTCTATTTATAGGGGCATATACTCGGGTGTGATTCTCCTTGATTTTTCCGTTCAACACAATATTCATTTTCTTATATCACTTAGTATAGTTTTGTAATATCCCCATCTTCATCACATGGCTCTCACTAGGGCTTGCCATATTTTGGGTAAAAAAATAATTAGTTTTCTTCCATATCCTTTTAGTTTTATTCTATCTTTTTCAAAAGATATGGTTTATTTTATGTTTTCTCCCCATGGTTGAGTAACTAAGGCTGAATATGTTGTCACTCCTTTAAATAAGTTGGTCAGCTCAATGCCTACTTTTGTTCTAATTCCCATAATACTTGTTTCTACATTCTTTAATAGTCCAATAAGTTCCACAAACCTTTTATCTACCAGCTTCAAGAAATTTCTTGAACTAATGAGTTAGGTCTTCCTAGTTTGATCCATGTGTCTTTTGGTAAAATGTTTACTTGAAATCCAAAATCAACTACAACTTCCATGATATAAAAACCTTGAATTTTCAAATTAACCTATAGGTTGAAGTCCTAAATATTTGTATCATCCTATTTTAAATGGTACTTATCTTCGTGCTTTTGTTTCCTCATTTATAGTTTTTTTATGATGAATATTAATTATAAGAGTTGAGCAATAGATTCTTATTCACCCAAAAGATCTATAAAGTTGTTGATTGCGGCAGTTTATTCTAGTCGACACCCCTTTTTGTTTGTTTGGATTTCATCTTCTTTAGATAGTTCGTTATCCTAATGGCTTCTTTCAATATTTATCTTTTCCTCTTCAGATTTGGATATTTCTCTTTTCCTTTCTCATTGGCTTGTGCAAGGGGAGTCTTCTAATAGATTGTATATTCATTTGTTTTTGGTCCAAATCTCGTGACAACAAGAAGGTTTTTGGCTTTAGGAATTTATGTTTGGGAATTATTTGTAATGTATTTATATTCTTATTTTTCATTATATTCTCAAGCATCATAAGACAACATTCTAGGGAACAGTCTCTCATGTCTCTACATTTAGTACATAATTTTAGATATGCTTTGTCTTTCAAAGGACAATCTAGGTTTAAATTATCTTCTTCAAAACATATGAAGCATATTTCTTTTTCAGTGATTCTGTGTCCACCATCTTGACCTCCTCTTTACCATATAAAAAACAACCATAGTATCATCCTCTACCTCTACCACCATACCCATAATTTTGATGGCTTTGATCATTTGACTAAGTATGGTATATTTTTTGATAGTTTGGTTCATCTTTACCATCCAAATTATTTGAACACTCCTATGTGGATTGGTTCAACATGTTTTTACAAATTTTATAATAAAATTCTGTGCGTAATGCCAAGACATCCTAGTGCCTATCAGTTAGTTATTTATATTTTCATTCATCCTTAGTATGTGCATCATTTCTACATAACATGAACCATAGGTAAGATCTTTTTAACTCTGGCTCTCAAATAGGTATTTGCATAACTTCTAACTTTTCATCTAGTCATCTCTCTATTTGTATGAATTTGGATTGTCTAGACACGTACTCCATTAGATGGACCATGCATGTTTACTGGATTTTCAAAGGGATTATTCATATGCTTTAAACTCATGCATTCTTAGAGAGGCATTAATTCTTTGTAACAAACCATCCAAAAACCATTGCACTATGATTTCAACATTGATAGTGTACAAAATTTGACTAAAAAAATCCTTAAAGTATTTTTCATAATCCCTCACCAATTCACCTACAATTTTTTTTATCTCTTTAAATTTTTGTGTTGCTAAGTGTTTGAAATCCTAGTTTTGAAAATTTGAAAAAATACTGTTTGTGAGTCCTTCTTTGTTTTGTTTTGATTCTCTATCTAGTTAATGAACCAAATGAATTCTCCTTTTCCTATTGATCCAAAGAATTACGACATTTATTTTCTTTCATCTATGACATCTTGGGAATCCCATATTTTCTCATAGACAAAACAATGTCTCTTTGGATCTTATCATCCTCATAGAGAGGTATATTTCCAAGGGTATTGTGTAACATATTTGTAATATTGATGAAGTTCACTGCATGTGGTAGAGGAGGTGGTTCATTATTGTTTGTAAAAGTTTGGTGGGTTAATTGAGTCGATTGTGATTGATGAATCGACTCAGTCAAATCTTTAGTTGTTGCATTTTGACTTGAATTTTCTTTTCTTCTTGCAACCACTTATAGATTCTGAAGGTCATATACCTCACACTATTTATCTTTATAATTGGTGAAGATGTTTATTTCATTGATACCTCTTCAATGCACCTCTTGATTTTAGAAGTTTGACTTTCTTCAAATAGTAAATTCAAAAAGGTGGGAATTTATATATCTTGATCCTTGAAGTGAATAAGTAATCTACTACAAAAATTTTCATGAGTGATACTTATCCAATTCCCAGGCTCTCTTTTTGATGTTTGAACCCAAATATTTTCAATTACTTGTCTATTATCATCTAGTTGAATACATACTAAGGAAGTACCAAGTTCTAGATGTAACTGATGCTTAGGATTTCATTGACTATGAAACAAATTTCTCCTCGGAGATTTTGCAAGTGCAGAGTCATCGAATTCATTTCTAATTGTGATATATGTAGAACACCAAGGCTTGTTTCTACAATTTGCAAGCCTTTTTGCAAACTAGGAACCATCATGGCAGCTTCCTCTTCTACATCTTGTCGAGCATTTCCCAACTTAGATAAGGTTATCTCACCATTGACCCATTACACCTTGTGGACTAAAGAATATGGAACCATCTTAGTTGTGCCCTATTCTACACCTAGCCATTATGCAATGTACAAGTCAATTAGGGTTGGCATACTGTTAACCCAATGATCCATGGTTTTTTCTTGTGCTTTGATTTTCATACAACTGCAAAGTCCCACAGCTCTAATATATTTTTCTACATTTTTTCTCTACCCATTTTTTCAATTTCAACGAGTGTTTGTAACCCTCCATTATTTTTTGTCTTCTTTTTTGAGTTTACCCTTGACTGACAATGGAAGCCATTGTAATCATTTGCTAAAGAAATATTACCACTTTTCTTGTTTTTTTCTTCTAGTTGGTTGTAAGAAGGGTGTGTATTAAAGTTTGTGCTTCTACTATATGGTTGACACCCTTGTCTATGAAAAAATTGTATTGCAATATTGTTGGTTTAGTACAGACAGTAAAAATCATGCTTGAGTCATCGTAGAATCTTCTCTTCATGTTATCTATAGACATTCTCTCTTTGACCACTTGTTCTTAACAAAACTCATCAACAATTTTTTCTACCCACTCATACAAAATTGTTTAGCATCCATTGTTTAGTTTTGACAACAATTTCTTATCTTTGTCTCTCGTATTCATAAGAAAGGATTTCCAACAACTTGTTTATCTCTGTATGAATAGACTCCAAAAATCTTTCATGTGTTTTTTTATGAAGAATAGTGTTTCAATCTATGCATGTGTTTTGATGTTCTTAATATTATCACTATTGTCGATAGTGACCTCTTCCTCAACTCCTTAATGACTTATCCATTGAATGGAATGAATATAGTATGAAACAATCTTAGGAAGCCTCAAGCCTACCATGTTGTTTATCATGTTATTGTACATTAGGTAACTAAGCATATCCATGCTGTGGGGAGAGACTCGTTTCTATGAGAAGGATAGGCTAGGGTGTATTGCCTTTAATTTTGAGATAACATTTTATAAATTTCTTCTAGGTCTTCCCTATCATTCTTTATGATTTTCTAAAGTTGATGCAACCCCAAACTTCACATCCATATAAGGTACCATGAGTGACAAGAGTTTCAAATATGAGTTTCTTCTAATCCTATATCCAAAAATATATTGATTTACAATTGTTTTCAAATCCAGAACAAGGTTTTCACCCTCACTAAGCAATTTCTTCAATGCTATAATCCCACTTAAACTTGTAATGAAAATCAATTTGACATGTTTACATGGAATCACTCCCTCCAAATTATCTTTATATGATAAAAAGAAAAACAATATCTCCATATGATAAAAAGAAAAACAATAACTATAGAAACCAAAATCATATTTTTAAAAATTATTAAAAACATTTTTTAATAAATAAATCACTTATATATAGAGAGAAGAAGGCTGCTTCAAATTTTATATACACCAATCTTTCCTTTTATAAGAAACTAGTTTCAAACATAAAGTCATGGTGTTAATCAAATAAAAAAATTTAACAATCCCTTTATCTTTCACAATATTTCAAATTTTATATACAACGATGTTTAGTTTTATTAAAAAAGCTAGTTTCCAACAATCTCACACCGTTTTATAAAGTCAGTGTTATTTAAATGTTGACAATCTCTTTATCTTTTTATATATTTCTTTGTTGTAGTTGTTGCGGAGTTAGCAAGCATTATTAATATTTATTGATTGTTGTAAGGTTATCAAAACAATTATTGAGAAAACGATTCAAAACAATTATGGAGATGTAATTTTTGTTTTGTTTTGGTTTTATATATATTCCATGATGATGAACGAGAAAGCAGAATCGGAGTTGGTCACTTTGTTTTTGGCTTATTCTCTTTGTCCTACCTTTAGATGAACATATGACGTATTTGTCCTACTTTTAGATGAACATATAACTTATTAATTTTTATAATGTTTGTTTTTGGAATTTAAATATTATTTATAGATAAATGGTTTTTCATAATGTTCGTTTTTGAAATTTAAATATTTTAAATATTATTTATAGATAAATGTTAGTTGTTTATATTTTAGAACATCAATAAACACCTTATAGTTTTGATGAAACTTCCCAATCCAAGTGTCAAAATAAGGTATAGAAGCTTCCCATGCTTTTAACAAATATTTTGTCTTGAACAAAGGGTACTTTTTGGTTAAGGTCAAGACAACAAAGTTCAACAATAGACTCTATGAACGTGAAGATACATAGGTAGGTTGATGTATTTGATTAAACATGCCAATCACATACTAAATCATAATTGATATTTAATCCAGTGGAACCCTTGCAACCATAAAATCCATAAAGTTCTGCTAAATAGCCTTTGGAGTCCAAAAAACATCACACTACAACAAATAATTACATATCTAACAAAATCGTTGCCTATACTGGGATTTTATTCATCAACGGCACATTATGCCACCTATTCTAGGGTCTAGTTGTTGCCTCTACCCGCAATCTGGGAGCTGGTCCTGCAAAGGCAATAATCAGCACCTCACAATTTCAACGAAACTTCGTAATCCAAGCCTTAAAATAAGCTAGAGGAGCTTCGCAATCAACATATGCACTCAAGACACTTTATGTACACATGCATGTACTTAAAAATTAGAATTAATACTTGAATTTAGGACATAAATATGAAATTAAAAAATGTTAAATGTTTATTCTTTACTGTAAAATTCAAGATCAATTTTTAAATTTACATGATATATTTAGTTTATATGTTAATAGTTATACAGTTTTCAGTTCTTAGATATGTCATTATATCATGTGTTTATATTTCTAATGATATTTTATTTGTATTTATGATTGCAGTGGCTACTATGGATCATAACAATGAGGAGATACTGAAGTTTATTGGCCATTTGAGAGAGATTGGTTCGGCTTGGAGGGGTGGAGATGAGCTTTGCTGCTCCTTGTCAGATTCATTGTTGTCTATTGTTGATACGATCACAAGATCAAATGATGCGTTGTATAGCATCGCATCTTACAGGGAGAGGAAAAGGCAACAATATGCTGATGGGTTGAGTTACAATGAGGTAAAAAAGCTGAAAATAACAAAACAAGCCATCTATTCATTGTTTATACTGCCTGGGATGGATGACATTCCAGAGATTAGTAGGCCACATATTTCTATTGAGTGGTGCACTTTTCCACCCATCAGAGACAATTGGATGGATAGGTGGTACACAGTTTTGACATTCCCCCTCACAACAATAGGGAAGTACCGATGCACTTCCTCTGAAAATTGTATGCAGAGTTTGTGATGGGGAAACATGTCAACTATTTTGACATGTTGGGCTTCCAGGGAGTTGGTAGGGGAATGCCCCAACACCGACCCCATGCTAGGCATAGAGATGCCAATCCACAGATACCTGCACCCCGTGCCCAGCTACCGAGGGTAGACATCCCTCCTGCACATGACATGGTTCCCTAGACACAGGATGCATTTTTTACTCTAGCTGAGATGGTCTCTCGACACACGACCACTATTGACCAGAGAGTGCCCTCTTCCTCTGCTGGTGTACAACCACCAGCTTCTGGTGGTGGAGGGACATCTGTTGGTGGGGATAGACCGACATCCCATGTGACTTAGAGAGAGCAGCACGTTTGCACATCATGTGGGGGACCCTGTTATCATCCTGGACCAAGACATGGTACCACTATGATGACTGGTGGTCAGGTAAGGACATTGTTTTAAAACTCTGTTATTGTTCAATTTTTAATTGTTCCATACTATATCTAACATATTAAAAGATTCGTAATATATATGCAATATTTACTCTTGCAGGAGATTGATGCCTCTCACGGGGGTGGTACTGCACTCGGTGTGGTTGTACCCGAGGCCCAAAGAACCACAATTGAGGTAATATTTAAACACTTGTCATTTTGTTATTACATATAATTTTGTTAATGCATGTGTTAGTCTTGATTAATTTATTAAAATGTCTAATATTTACAATTTTTGAAGTTGCAGGAACCCCACTTAGAACGTGATGCTGGAGACATTGATATCAACGACATAGTCCAAGGTAGAATTTACGACCACTTGAAGAATGTAAGTACAAGGGTTATGATTGAATATTGTTTGAATTATTTAAATTTCTTACTGTACAATTCTTTATAGATCGCCAATGTAAATATAATTTTTAAACTTGTAGATGCTAGAGGCATCTAAAGAGGGGCAAGAAATTGATGGAAGCGGTCACTCCCATGGTGGAGATATGTCCCAGGAAGGGGTAAGTATATTACAACATGTTATTTTTTCAGTACATATTATTCCATCCATTCAAATCCATGTCTAACTATGGTAACACTTTATGAATGCAGACGTCATCGCAGATCCCTGCACCGCCTCTTTGGTTTGGATCTCCCCTTAGTCCAAACATAGATAAGGGGGTTGTTTACATCAGACAAGGTCCTTCTTCCTTGAACAGAGCGGGTGTGCATGAGGATCAACCTACTCATCCCACAATAATGTACACACTTCCAATGGCAGTTGTTGGTTAGCTATGTATTCACTTCACAAGTGGTTTTTCTTAATGTTATTTTCGCATGTTTACAGCATCAGGATGTAGAGTCATCTGTGCCAGACCTTAGTGGGATTGTTGATGCCGCTGTCAATGCTGCATCTACAATAGGGATAAGTCACAGTGAGGTACATCTACTTGATTATTTGTAATTGTACATTTCATTTGTATTGTTTCTGGACATGCATGATGTCTAACTATTTAATCATTTGGTGAATGTAGCCACACCCTGGTCCATTAGTGCACGCAACTGAGGTTGATGTTCAACCTACGACTCCTCTTCTACTGAAGAGTACCACCCTCATCCCCTAGAAATGGTTTTTTCGGTGAGATGTTCATTTTTTACATAATTGATTAGTACTTTCTCATTCATGTACATGTTGATAATTCTTGAGATAATTGACATATTTTTTTTTATTCATAGAGAAGCATGGCAATGAGGCTCGCTGCAAGGATGAGCACAGTAGAGGCACCTACACCCTCTACATTACAGGAACCTATACCCCCGATGGATGCAGTGAGTCTTTGTTTTATTTACAAGTGAGTCATATTTTAAATTTTCAAACTTTGTTATTGATGGGAAGTACTAGTTCAGCTACCTGATCAAGAAATATTATCATTGATTTGCAGTCACAAGAGATGCACAGTGGTCGTAGACAGAGCTGAAGAGCATCAGGGTCTGGGAAAAACAAGAGAAAGTTAGAATTTTGATGTGTTAGTCCAGGACAAATATGTATTTTTATGTACAATCCGGATTTAGAGTATAGGGGCGTGGTCCAGGATAGATGTTCTTTTGTTTGCACATGTACATCAAATATGTTTTTGATACATGTACATTGACAGGCCATAGATCTAGGCCTTATATTTTTGTATTATAACTTTCATCGTATAAAAAATATTTCATATCAAGGCTCTTGAGATATTCATGGTTCAGTCTTTTAAGTGTGATTATACATGTGTGGCGAAAAATGTTTCTATGTGTAATGTTCCCAATTTTTTATGGATTTTACGATTCTATGGAGATATCAGTTATAAATTTGAGAACAATGCACAATTACAATAAATTACGTAATGACAAAAATGTACATTTTAATTGTTTTTTTACCGCTATCCAATTGCATATACAATGTTATATTAACAATGTCAAATTGTATTCAAAAAGATGGAACATAGGTCTAATACACATTTAAGCACCCAACACAGCTAAGCAACTCATTCAACTTGGTGGAATACAAAAGCACCTTACCCG
>LPNX010818110.1:34352-36230 GCA_001517045.1 Pseudotsuga menziesii | reverse complement strand
TATCATACAACCAAGCCCTCCGGATCATCTCTTATAATGATGGTCTCCATTAGTCTCTCGTGCTCTGTATCCGGTAAGAAGTAGAGTACCTTCGATGAATTCCGACTAGGCATTGTTCGTACCTGGAGGTTTGTACCAATGATTAAGTTGGTAAAGTGATACACACTTGCACCTGGTTTGTAATCCCTGTAAACATATCCACCCTTCTTTCTTGCATTGTTGTCATGTGTAAGATATTCACCTTTAACAACCATAGACCCGATGGGGAAGTGGTTGTTTTCATCATCAGTCATGGACATAATGAGGGTTTGCTTTCCCTCTATACAACGTGCCAACCAGTAATCACCACCCCATTCACTATATTTTGAGGCAACCACTGCGTATATGTGCCCTGCATAGTATGATTGTAGGTATATGATCAAATATTTTTTGTGTGATACAAGGCCATTAATGTGAGTTTCAAGATTACGTAAATTTTACAAAAAAATGTTAAGGAAATGCATCATACCAGGTTGTACAAGGTCTGATACATGATCAACATCTATAGAAATAGACGATTGGTATTCTTCCAACGGAGTTAACTCAACAATTGCACGCTGATCAAGTGGAAGTGATATGCGATCCCATCCATCAACCCAATCCAATGATTCACACACATCCCAGTCACCATCACAACAAGGCGGGCAAAAACAAGCGAGTTTTCTGGTCCAAATTTCAAATACTGGGTTATCAAAGCTTCGAACAGAATGAAAGCCACGAGTCCCAGGAACAGTTTTGCATTCCCATGCATGTGAACGATCTATGTCTACCACCTCCCAAAAAAATCTCTCCACATGTCTCTTTCTTGTGGATTCCACTCGCATAGCTGATTCCTCTCCCATTACTGACGTGCACCACCTGACTATAGATTGAGCATTTCGAATATTAGATATTGTAGATAATTTCACTTCCTCTCTTCGTAGGGATGTTTTGACACATGCTCCGGCTCCATCATGCTCTCCTTTACCATGCCGAGTCTCAAAATAGTTCCACATATGTGGAACTTTGTAGTTTTTATGCAATGAACACAACCATTGAAATATATGTGCATTTTTGAACTGACCAGCACATCCATTAGACCAAATCCAGTGTCGATCCATCTGTATGTTCCTGCCCTTCAAATGATCATAGAACATGATGAAGCAATGACGTACATAGTGGAAGTCATGGCACCTATCATCACTTATGTAGAAGTGATATTCCTTTAGAATTTCTCTTTGTGCTTCACTGTTATTTGGGCCATGCCTATATGTGATATGCACCATCAAGGAAACCTGCTCAGAGTGATAATACTGACTTTGGATCTCATTTTGAGGTTGCAGAGTGTAGTTCTCGGCAAAATCAACAACTGAAAGTATAGTACCATGAGGAAATGTATCTCTGCATATTCTAAACTTCTCATCCTGCCATCGTGCCAAGTGGACATGCTGAACATATTAACGTGTCTTTTCAATAAATTGCTTGACGAAGACACTAACTTGTACCTGTTGACACAAAATGATCTCAATATCAGTTTTTTTTTGTAAGTAAGGAATGAAATGCAACTATTCAAACATAAATTTATAGATAAATGCATGTACCTAAGATGTCACCAATTGTATTTTTTTGCTTTCTTTCCCTGGGACTATTTCATGGCTGATATATTTGAAACTTTTCATGTCTGTAACCATATTCCCAAATTCATTATCTCCAGTCTCATGCATACATTGGCTCAATAATGCCATTCCAACACAGTTGGAGCAAGTTCCATCAAAACATGATTTTGCATGGTAAGTTTGCCCCTCAGGCCTATTGCACATGATACTATGAATGAATTCTCTTGATGAGGTCGGTGGTATT
>LPNX010818110.1:26852-29352 GCA_001517045.1 Pseudotsuga menziesii | reverse complement strand
GTGATGATTAAGGTGATGATTAGGATGAGGATGATGATGATGATGATGATGATGATGATGATGATGATGATGATGATGGTGATGATGGTGATGATGATGATGATGAAGATGTTTATGATGATGATGAGGAGGAGGATGAGGATGAGGATGATGATGAGGATGATGATGGTGATGATGGTGATGATGATGAAGATGTTTATGATGATGATGACGAGGAGGATGAGGATGGTGACGATGGTGATGATGATGGCAATGATGATGATGATGATGAAGATGATGTTGTTGTTGATGATGATGATGATGAGGATGATGTTGATGATGATGATGACGACAACGACGGTGATGATGATGTTCATGATGTTGATGGTGATGATGATGATGAAGATGATGATGAGGAGGAGGATGATGATGATGATGAGGATGATGACAATGATGTTGATGATGATGATGATGATGACGAAGCTGGTGATGATGATGTTCATGATGTTGATGGTGATGATGATGATCATGTTGATGATGATGATGAAGGTAATGATGACGATGACAATGATGATGATGATGAGGATGATGAGGATGATGAGGATGATGGTGACGACGCTGGTGATGATGATGTTGATGGTGATGTTGATGATCATGTTGATGATGTTGATAATGATGTTGATGTTGATGTTGATGATGATGATGATGATGATGATGATCATGGCGATGTCGATGATCGATGATCAATGATCATGGTGATGATGAGGATGAGGATGGTGATGATGATCGATGATAGATGATCATGGTGATGATGAGGATGAGGATAGTGATGATGATCGATGATCAATGATCACGGTGATGATGAGGATGAGGTTGGAGATGATGATGATGATGAAGGTGATGATGATGATGAGGATGATGATGATGATGATGATGATGATGATGATGTTGATGTTGATGATGATGACGACGATGGTGATGATGATGTTTATGATGTTGATGGTGATGATGATGATTATGAGGAGGAGGAGGAGGAGGATGATGATGATGATGATGAAGATGATGATGATGACGATGACGATGGTGATGATGATGTTGATCATGATGACGACGATGTTGACAATGATGTTCATGATGATGATGAGGAAGGTGATGCAGATGATGAGGATGAGGATGGTGATGATGATGATGAGGATCGATGATGATGATGATGAGGATGAGGATGACGACGAGGATGACGATGAGGATGACGATGAGGATGAGGATGGTGATGATGGTGATGATGAAGATGAAGATGTTTACGATGATGATGACGAGGAGGATGAGGATGGTGACGATGGTGATGATGATGATGATCATGACGATGATGTTGATGATGATGATGAGGAGGAGGATGATGTTGTTGATGATGATGATGATGATGACGGTGATGATGATGTTCATGATGTTATGGTGATGATGATGATGAAGATGATGATGAGGAGGAGGATGATGATGATCATGAGGATGATGACGATGATGTTGATGATGACGATGATGACGGCAGGTGATGATGATGTTCATGATGTTGATGGTGATGATGATGATCATGTTGATGATGATGATGAAGGTAATGATGATGATGACAACGATGATGATGATGAGGATGATGATGATGACGACGACGATGATGATGACGATGGTGATGATGATGTTGATGGTGATGTTATCTCACCATTGACCCATTACACCTTGTGGACTAAAGAATATGGAACCATCTTAGTTGTGCCCTATTCTACACCTAGCCATTACGCAATGTACAAGTCAATTAGGGTTGGCATACTATTAACCCAATGATCCATGGTTTTTTCATATGATTTTATTTTCATACAACTACAAAGTCCCATAGCTCTAATATATTTTTCTACATTTTTTCTCTGCCCATTTTTTCAATTCCAATGAGTGTTTGTAACCCTCCATCCTTTTTTGTCTTCTTTTTTGAGTTTACCCTTGATTGACAATGGAAGCCATTGTAATCATTTGCTAAAGAAATATTACCACTTTTCTTGTTTTTTTCTTCTAGTTGGTTGTAAGAGGGGTGTGTATTAAAGTTTGTGCTTCTACTATATGGTTGACACCCTTATCTATGAAAAATTTGTAAGTTGCAATATTGTTGGTTTAGTACAGACAATCAAAATCATGCTTGAGTCATCATAGAATCTTCTCTTCATGTTATCTATAGACATTCTCTCTTTGACCACTTGTTCTTAACAAAACTCATAAACAATTTTTTCTACCCACTCATGCAAAATTGTTTAGCATCCATTGTTTAGTTCTGACAACAATTTCTTATCTTTGTCTCTCGTATTCATAAGAAAGGATTTCCAACAACTTGTTTATCTCTGTATGAATAGACCCCAAAAATATTTCATGTGTTTTTTTATGAAGAATAGTGTTTCAATCTATGCATGTGTTTTGATGTTCTTAATATTATCACTATTGTCGATAGTGACCTCTTCCTCAACTCCCCAATGACTTATCC
>LPNX010818110.1:11852-21852 GCA_001517045.1 Pseudotsuga menziesii | reverse complement strand
ACAGTCAATTACGAAAAAAGCTGTGGAAACAATTTCTGTAAATATCCAAAAGATGCATGGCCTAAACGCTTGTGCCACAACCAGATCTCTGAACTCTAAATTTTATCAGGTGTATTAGATGAAAAAACTTGAGCCAACTGATTTGAGCTTGTCGGCATTAGATCCAGATAGTAGAGATTCCCTCTCCTAGTACCATAACCAATTGTCTTTCGAGTCCGAATGTCCTTAAAAACACAAATGTTAGGCCAAAAAATCACAACACAATTTAAAGTAAGGGTTATTTGAGCAACAGACAATAAGTTATGATTAAGGGAAGGGACAACCAGAACTAATCTAAATTCAAATTTTTGGTAAGAGAAATTGAACCTTCTCCTAACACGGGAGAGGGGGTACCATTGTCTGTGGACACTATATGTTGGTCTGAGGATTTTATGGACTGAATATGATTATTGTCAAAGGTAATGTGATTTGTGGCACCTGAATCAATTATCCATTCACTATGACTAAGAGTAGTAGAGGTATGAAGAGCCTTACCCACATTCCCAGAAGTAGCAATGAAAGAGGAGGCTTTCTCAGGATTGTTGGTGGAAGCATGACTAGGCTTGACCACAACAACAAAAGCATGATGGTTTGTCTTTGAATTTTGTTTGCGAGGTGCCTTGGCAAAATCCCACCATTCTGGATATCCAATCAATTCATAGCACCATGACTTAGTGTGTCCGGTTTCACCACAATGAGTACACATACTTTCTGGTCGTGAAGCTCCTATTTTGTAGCTGCGATGTTGTGATCCAAATGACTGATTATGGTCATGATTCAGTGGACCAGATGTTCGATCTGGTTTCGGGTTTGTTTGCCATTGTTGATACTTGACTCGGCGAGCTACCATAGCAGATGGCTTTGAATGTTCAGGTTCACCATTCAGTGCAGCTCGGCGAACAGAATCATGACGAACATACGCATAAGTTTCTTCAAGATCCAGTACAGGATCCCTCCTGAGAATCTCACCTCGAATTTGTTCAAATTTTGCATCTAGTCCATTCAAAAAAATATGCACCCGCAGTCTCTCAACTGATTTTTTATAGGCAATAACATCATCGGGATCGTTCATGACAATTTTATCACGATGATCTAGCTCTTGAACAATTTCTATCAGATCACCATAATAGGTGGAAAGAGGACGACCAACCTGTTTGGTAGAGAATGCTTGTTGATTCAGTGCAAAGAGTTGTGATTCATCTGCCCCATCATAGAATGCTTTGGCAAGAGCACTCCAGATTTCACGTGTAGTAGGAAATCTAAGATAGCGTTTCATAATCTCCGGTGACATAGAGGTCAGCAACCATCCTTTGACCTTTTGATTCTAAGCATACCACTTCGCATAGGAAGGATCAGTAACCTTCAGAGATGTTTTACTCGTAAGATATTCAAGCTTCTCACGCCCTGCAATCTGCATTTCCATGATTTGAGACCAGACATCATAATTGGTTTCGGTAAGGATGACATTAGTTGTGAAACTGGGGTTTTCTGATTGAACATGGATAACTGGTACAGAGGATGATTCATCAGTCATGGTGCAAGGGGTATATAAGGATTCAGGCTGTGATGATATAAAACGGATAATAATACCCGCTCTGATACCAAGTCAAAAATACAGAGTTTGTGAGGAGAAGACTCCGATGATTTTCTCTATTACAAAGCTTTAGATCCTATAGTTTAGGACTGATTGACTAACTATAAGGAAACTAAAGCTGTCGAGATACAATCACATATTTACAGGGATTCTAGTCTATCTGTACAGCTAGCAATAGAGACATATTAGGGGCTTGAAGGTTGGAAAACCAACTTGAAAATAATTACTCCTGATTGTCAACAAGTATGACATGTCTGAATATAAGCGGATTGATGGTCCAAGATTGATTTGCTTACTGGCCATGATATTGTTTGTCTCTCTTGAACGAGTGATTGGACCAGTACCAGAACATGGAACCCATGAGGTTTTATGACCCCCACACACAGGTTTTGTCCCCATGTCTACTATTTAACAGACATACAAACGTAAAGGATATTATTTTAAAGCTTGAAAGTGAAACACGTTCAGTATTCCTGTCTGCGCATTATTCTTTGTTTCAAGCAATTAATTCGATACAATGCCCTTTGGAATATTGTGATAGTGATTAGACCCACTTACAGTGGCATCATACTCAGCCGCATATAATAGTTTCGGTTACATTGTTATTTTATGGATGCATGATTTTCCCGTGACATAGCAGGAAATTAAAATATTCACAGATTCCATTTCTAATCGACAACTTCAACGCTGGAACCAGAACATTCTGCTACAAGCAATATATATTTCGATTGATACCAATAGGCAAGCAACCCAGCCAATGACTTATCGCTTTCGACCGTCACAGCTGTCGGCTAGATGAATTAAAGGTTCAATTATGTATTGCAAAGCACTGTACGTCCATTACCCACAACATAAGCGATTATGGATGCAGGAGACAATATTGCTCACCTTTATTGCTATATATATATCCCTGCTCTTTTGCTTCCCAATCACAATATCGCGCCTCCTCTCTGATAAACATTACCAGAAACTTGCTGCGTTTGTTTCTGTGTTTGTCTTGCTTACAAAAATGGCAATCCCAGTGATCGACATGAAGAAACTGCTGAATGAAGAAGAGAGCGAGATGACCATGGATCAGATACACAAAGCCTGCCAAGAATGGGGCTTCTTTCAGGTCCCTGATTGCTTAATCAACTTTCTATTTTATTAGAGTTGTTTTTAAAAGGTTCATGAATTTGTTAGACAAAAAAGAATTCCCCCATTTGCTAAATCACCTTTCTACATTTTATTACAGTTTATTTTTGGAATTGGAAGCTTCATGGATTAATTCAGCTTGGCAAATAAATTGTTAGATGCACTCATCTCTATAGATGAATTTAATAAAGATACTAGTAATAGTAATTTAACTGCTAAAGCTTTAAAAAGTTTATATACTTTACTTTAAAATAAGTTTTTAATTTTTTACTTCTTTTATGTTTGAACTTATAATTAAAATTGAATAAAAAGAAATATATATTCTTAACATTTAATTCATTGAGAAAGTAATATATTCATATTTTTGTATTTGAATTTATAACTAGTACATTCACATAGTTTGTGGTTTGATTAGGTTTATAGAGATCAAATAGTTTGTGGTTGGATTAGGTTTATAGAGATCATATGGTTGAGAGATAGTTATGGAATGGACCACAACTTGGAAATATTTTTTACTTCTTCATATTTATCACCCACATTCTTTCTGTGATCTATTTCTCAACTATGAGTTATTTTTTATATTCTTTTTCTTTTTATCTTACATTCTTTTATTTATCTTCCATTAAAAGAATGAACCATACTCCCCCATATTTTGGGCTGCTTGGGCTGATCAGTGGCTAAAGATTCTTGATTCTTGGTCTATATGGAAACTAAATAGAGAGAATTGGATTCTCTCTATAGATTAGCTGAGCATGATGTCGATCTAGCTTCTAGTCTTTTAAAAAGCCTCCGGGTGGAGTTTCCATGGTTAAGAATATGTCTGGGACATCAAATCACATTTATTTTTCAGCCCAAAAGGATATCATCTGAAAGAATATGAATTTCATTTTATACTAGAATTCAATCAGCCCAAATCATATATTACAGTCACACTTTAATCATATTCATATTTGGATGCATCATAAAATCAATCTAAACAGTACAATTGTCTCAACCTAATACTTAGATGAAAAAACATAAACTCTTGTCTCAGCCTCATACATAGATGAAAAAACATTAACCGTAGTCCACTGACACCGTAATTATATTCATATTCTTGATGCATCCACAAATCCTGAAAAAGAAAAAAAAACTATCAAATTACAGTCACGCTGTAATCATATTCATATTCTTGTTGCATCGACAAATCCTAGAAAAAACTATCAATAATTTGATTTGTGCAGTAGATTTTATTAACTTTCTTATTGTATGTGATGTGTTGATGCAGCTTGTTAACCACAGCATACCGCACACTCTTCTGGATAGAGTTCAGGAATTGTTCAAAGAGCATTACAAGAATTCTATGGAGGAGCAGTTTCAGAAATCTTCGGTTGTGAGAATGCTTGAAAGTGCTCTCTCTCAAGGCATGAATTTCACCAGTAATAAAATAGACGCAGACTGGGAAACAGGCTTCTTCCTCCAACATAAAACTAACACAGCGACGCCGCATCTGCCTGCTAGTTTCAAGTATAATAATCTTATAGCTCCATGTGTATTCATAATTAGGATAATGAATTTGCTAATGCATAGATATTTTTAGTCATAATCTTGACCAAAAGATATTAAGAATATAATTGCAGGGAGACTATGGAGCAATTTGCAAAGGAGGCGAAGGGTTTGGCAGAAAGAGTTTTAGAAATAATGTGTAAAAATCTGGGACTGGAAAAAGCATATCTGAAACAAACCCTAGCAAGGGACAAGGACCCTTTCTTTGGCATAAAAATGTCTCACTGCCCGCCATGCCCAAGGCCAGACATCATAGACGGACTGCGTCCTCATACGGACGCCGGCGGACTCATTTTGCTGCTACAAGATGATGAAGTCGACGGGCTTCAAGTTCTCAAGGACAATACTTGGTTCGACGTTCAACCTATTCGACACTCAATTATTATCGACATTGGCGATCAACTGGAGGTATATACACATGATGTATATCTATAAAGTAAAAAAATTAGATATTAAAGTCAATTAGATATATCAGTCACTTGTAACTTAAAAGGATGGATAGTTCTTAAACCAAACAGTGACTTGTAACTGAGAAGGATGGATGGTTCTTAAACCAAACTTAAGGGATGAGCTTCTATCTAGCTAATTTTTTAGTTTTATCACAAACAATTTTCGAAGTAACTTGTGACTTAACACAGTTTTATAATTTTTAAACCTAAAAGATGAGCTTTTATCCGGCTTAACTGTAACATACAGTGCTGTAACCTACTCTTCTAGCCTTATCACAACAGACTAATAAACAACCTACAACCCCAATCATAAGTATTGAATGGTTTCTTGTGTATATAATTTGCCAGAAGGTACTGAATTTCAAGGTTTGTGGTTGAATTCAATGCAGGTGATAACGAACGGAAAATACAAGAGCATGTGGCATCGCGTGCTTGCGAAAAAGGATGCGAATCGAATGTCAGTCGTAGCATTTTATAACCCATCAAGCGACACAGAGGTGTATCCTGCTCCGCAGCTGATTGGGTCGGATGTTGAAAATGGGTATAGTTATGATTATCCAAAATTCGTTTCAGCGGATTATATGAGAGTGTATGCTGAGCAGAAGTTTCTCCCCAAGGAACCGCGATTTGAGGTCATGAGAAGTACAGTAGAATGTGCCATGGATTTGAACCAGCAAAGCCATGGTTGTCCCTAACTTCTTGGACATGCAGGAGCTTAGGGCAATAATCATAATAAAGTTCATATGTATGTACGTATTATGTTGTTTCTACTATTTTATTACCAGGACGAAGTAGAAAATGTCAACGTTGTAGTATCTCTGCATTAAAGTTTTTGACTCGACGTTCATTCGAATGTCACATTCTCCGATCTCTTTAAAATTAGGTTGAACTCAATTAATGTACATATTCATTAAAGTATGATTAAGTAAATATTGACAATTTAGTCTTAGTAGTTTTGACATTGAGTTTTATATTCATTATTATTATTTTTTTAAGTGATATATTAAGAGAAACTGTTTTTCTTTTTCTCTATGATAAATTAATGTCAATTTCTGAATTAATTTACATTTTCATTGATGTCTTGATTAAGTGAATAATGATAATTGGATTTAGTTGTATTTGTGATATGGAATTATATATACTTTGTTTTTGTGATCTGGAATTATATAAATATAAATATAAAGTGAGATGTTACAAGAAAGTGTTTCTCTTTTATCTATGATAAATTAGTTTCTAAATTAATGTACATTTTCATTGAAGCGTGATTGAGTAAATATTGAGAATTGGGTTTATATTAGTTGTGAGATGGAGTTATATATATATATATTATTTTCTTTTTTAAGTGATATGTTAAAAGAACATGTTTCTCCTTTTCTCTATGATAAATAAATTTGAAGGGTGATTATGGGACAGAGAGTATATTCTCTCTTTCTTTTTTTTTCTTTTAGCGTATTCTCGTTTCTTTAAATAATATGATAAGAAAACATGTCTTTGGTTTTTCTTATAAAAAGAAATTTGAATCATGAAATTTTTATTTTAATTAAAATTGAAATTAAAATTTTATCAATAATTAAAAAATCAAAATAACTTTTAAAATTGAATATTTTTTATATTGTTTTTTTAAAATATGTTTTTTCTCACTCATTATAATATATACTATTAAACTCTTTTATATAAAATAAAATTACCACTCATATATCTATGTGTATATATAGATGTTTTAAAAAAACATCAAATAGAAAAATGAAAAATATTATAATTAATTTAATAAATTTAAAGAAAAATTAAACCATACATATAGACTAAATAAATCTAATCATAAAAATATTATAATTAATCTAAAAAGTTAAAAAACAAATTAAACAATACATGCAGACTAAAAAAATTTAATCATAAAAATATTATAATTAATGTAATAAATTTAAATAAAAATTAAACAATACATGTAGAAAATAAATGTGGATAAGATAACTAATAAATTATTTTGATATTGTCATAATATTTTGAAAAAAAAACATTATAATATCTTGTAAATAACATTTTGAACTATATTTTTCTAAAAGAATAATCTATTTATAATAAAGTAGTTGGTAACATATTAATATTATTGTTAAGGAAGAAATTTAAACTGATGATGATTAATGTGCACTCGGTTTACTTTAAAATCTTGTTCGTGTGCTCGAAAAGCTTGCCAAGAAGTTTTTCTAGCTCATTATAGTTTTGGCAAGTTAGGAGGTTATAAAGGTTTGTATTGTAACAAATACTATGAAACTGATATCTAATGTGGGTATAAGCAATGCACTCTAAGAGAAACTGATTTTCATCCTCAACCCTCATAGATTCACAAAGATGGCCACCGGTTTCCGCCCATGGAGTTTTAGGAATAAAATAACGCCCTATTTCACTATGGAGTTCATGAGAGTTAGTTATATGATATTGGCTATATTAATTTTCTTTTGTGAGCTAGTTATTTTTTACATTATCAATGTTCTGCAAATTATCTTTTTCATTAATGCCGAATCAAGCCATGGTATCTTTACACCAACCCCTCTTGAGGTGTAGTTGGTTTTGACTTGAGTTTAAAGCAATTTTTTTTGATGAAATTGTCATTGATGCCAACATGGACTTGCAGTGGCCCCACGAGATCACTACACAATTTGAGGCCAAAATCCGACGGCTACCATGTCTGAAATTCGACACTAACCTGTCGGGTATTCGACACATACATTTTTTTTGCCGTCGGTGGTGTAACGTCGGATCTTCGACCATCGACTAATAAGGGTCGAAGCTCCGACAGACCATTGTGTTGTATATTCGACCATTATTCCTTCCGAAGTGCCAACCAAAATTGCATAAACCGTCGAAAATCTGACGTCCTTCGACCCCTGAAGCATCGCCCATCCGATGGACAAAATTGTCTGAGAAATGGCAGTGTCATCACTTTTTAATTCAGACAGTTTCGATACTCTGACGCACTCCGACACTAGAAGAGTCAGCCTTCCGACGCAATCCGACACTTTAATTGTTGGTCGTCCGACAGGAGGAAGCGTCGGAGTCATGGCACGACCATGGGATGGGTTGACTGGAGTGTCGAAAAAGCGACGCCTGTTGATGGATTTTAAAAAAAAAAAATCCAAATATTTCACTTACGACCACATGGTTTCAGCCTAGAATTTGACCACTGAAGGAATCCTGGTAGCAAACTGGAGGATTCTATGTCAAGTATATATTTCATCCTTGCACATATAGTTATCACTACTAATTTACTCTTAACTTTACTTTTCACAAAATAGAAAACCCAATATCCTCAAGAGAAGCACCCTCCTTTCTATTTATGGAATAAGGAAGAGACTAATTACAAGCAAATCCTGTACTAAGTCTACAGGTGGACCACTTAACAAGACAAAGTCCAATCTAACCAATCCATGAACACTTTAAGAGAATGTTCCTTAACTAGAGACATTACATGTGCTAAGGGTAGGTGATTACAACACAAATTCACGGTAGTGTGAACCACATGTACAAAGGTCACGTAATCCCATGCCTGCATGTTCCAACTTACCCACTTACAAATGGTCTATGTGACTTGGCTTTCGAGAGAGTCAGAGAAAGGTTGCTTGCAATCAAGTTTTCCTAGTTGAACATAATGCAGTGCTTCTCTGGGTGAGACTATTAGTTGGAAAGTGGAATGAAGGAGTCCCCATACACTGTCTGTGTCCCTGACCTCCATTTTGAGTTGACTAAAGTTCTAAAGGGTGGTATTTTATAACATGATTAAGATGAAATGGGTCTAAAGAATTGTGCTTATCCTTCATATGCATTATGCTAATTGTATAAGTATCTGCATAAGTTTATCCCTGTATAAGAAAGAGCTCTCATGCAAAGCGTGCTTTACATCCCCAATCTTAATAAGTGATGATGGAGGACACTGAACCTATAGAGTCTCTAAACAGAGGGGACCAAAGGAAACAACTAAGATAAAAAAATAACAGAAATAAACTTGCTGACCAAGATGCATTCAATACTTTTAGAATGGTCTAGATTTGCTCAAGGAAGGAATATAGAATAAGATTGAATCCTACAAATACATAACCACTTCATATAGCAAAGAGACAAAGAAACAACATAGTATGTTACCTTAAATCATTATTAATAATGTACAATAGATATTTAACTTCACTCTTGCAAATTCCAAACAACCAGTAGAATAGTACAGTAGAATAGTCTAGCAAACTTCTAGGGGATCAACACTTGTTTTCAGAATTATAGTCTTAGGGTAAATAGTAAATGGAAGATATACCTCATTTGGCACATTTGCTAATTTGAAATTTCCTTCAAATTTTGGTTTGGAGTGTACTCCAAGTCTTCAATGCCCCACCCCTACACACTTAGGAAACAAACGAAAAGGAATTGGAAAAATAAAGAAGAGCAACGATGTTCATAACAATCAATGCAACATTAATCTGCAAACAATAAAAATCCCAAAACATAGCTGAAAGAAATCCCAAAACAAAGGATAGGCAGACCAATGGGCATAAAACAATGCCAAGTGTTTTTACCTCTCGATTTTTAATAAGATAGCCTTGCCCATCCACCATGTGTGAAATCATCATTATCATGCCATATTCGGCATCAGGGAACTTGAGAGGAAGCTTGGTTGTCTCTATATCAAAAGCACACACATGAACTTCAGCTCGTTGAAGAAGATCTGCCCTATTTTCCAAGGTAACCTTTGAAGAGTGCACTTTAACAGTGTACCATTGTCCACATCTTGCATATGCAGGATTGAAAAATCCATAAACAAGTAAAGAATGAATGTCAGTTTTTCGGTATATAAAAACTCTTGCTGCAAAGGCTGTTGAATGTGGACTTATGATGTAGAGACAAGTCATTCTTTGTTCAAAAGCATCTTGAAAACATTGAATGTGGACTTATGATGTAGAAACAAGCCATTATTTGTTCGAAAGCATCTTGGAAACATAAAATGAAGACATGAGTGTGTTGCGAAAATAAATGCATCTTGCTACAATTAACCAAGTATTCAAACAATCTATCTCCGAAGCTATCATGCCCAACCATTTATATAAACATGTTATATAACATCTATCATTTACTAATTCAATTCAAGTAACTGAGTTCTTTAAAATCCTCAAGCAACATTAAATGACACTCAATTGCTTAATCTAATCAAGGAATTTAAAATATAATGATCTAACATAAATTATGTAAGCAAAAAATG
>LPNX010818110.1:0-11722 GCA_001517045.1 Pseudotsuga menziesii | reverse complement strand
CATTAAAACATTAATTTAGTAAATGGCAGAAAAAAATATCAGTAAACAATTCAGTAAAGCATTCATTCATAAAACAGAGGAAAAAGCATTAATTTTTTTTTTATAAATAAGAATTACTGAAAATTAGTTTAATCACTTCCTTTTTACTTTTCTTCTCTTTAAATATTTAGTTAGAGTCACATCTTCGGGAATCTGATCATCGGTATCCCTACTAGTCTACTCAGAAGGTTGAACTTCAGGTGAGGGGCGATGAATTTTTGCAATAATGTCAAAATATTTCATTAATATATTTATATTTTGATAAATATGAGTAATTTATTAAAAAAAAATTACGAATGTGTGTTTTTACCTGCCATGTGCACATCAACATGCTCAACATTATCTCGTACTAGCCCAACCTGTTTTGTGTTATGATCTGCAGCTACATGGTCTGTAGTTGAATTGTGTAGAATTAGAATTAATGTTCATCATCTGCAATGGTCTATAAAAAACAGTAGCACATTAATAAATTCATTACCAGGATGAGAAGCATGATCTTTGTTTGGTTAGTCATGTACTTCATCCTCGACATGAACGGGATCGTTACTTTCCTGCACAAAAAGGAATAAATAATTTACGTTAGTTTATTTATAAGGAACAAATTGCATGAGCATTAATAAATTATCATTAAACTATACAGTTTTTACATACCTGGGCACCAGATGGATCAACAGAAGATCATGCAGTATTTACAGACAAGCTTCTCGGGCGTTCAACAACAGCGTCAAAGACATGTTAGAAGCCAAGCTTCATGTAATCCGCACTGGGAAATTCTTTGAACCGATCGGCCTTCATATTTGCATGATGTCATTAATTTTAAATCCTTTTGTCAGAACAAAACAAAAACAATAATATGTATGATATTTGGATGTGGATTCGGGTTTTGAAATACTTACATATCGGGTCGCCAAGTTGGAGTAACCACTAGGCCCAAGCTTGTGTTGGCCAATTTTTTCAATTCTTGCCTTTGTGGCCTTAAATGTGTCTGAGAGCCTAATTAAGTTTTTAAATAAATTAGTCTATGTACCAAAATTGATATAAAAACTAGTAATAATAAGGCTTACCACTACATTTTGGAATGAATTGCATACTTCCCTGTTCCACCTGGTGGTATCTTTCCTGATTTTCTCAGGCCCTTCTCTTTTCCATCTTCTACCAGGGCTTTCCACTCCATAGATGGAATCATTGGAGGGCACTCATATCTAGGGTTCTTTTCTAGGTGAACCCTATATTGGTCTCGGACAATCTTTAGATGTTTTCCATCCTTCTGTAGTACCTTCGATGTATCATGGGTATCTTTTCCAAACAGACTAACCAAGCGATTGGTCATATCATCCTTTAAATCTTTTGGTTGCTTGTTCCACATTGTGCAGATGGTGGGCCCGAATATCTCCAAGGCCAAATCATATAGATGTTTATAAAATATATCATTTCCTGCAAAACATTATTGCCATCATTAGTGAACATTAGAAAATATTATCGGTATATTAGACACAAATTATAAAAAATAAATTGAACAATCTATAATGACCTGGAATCCTCTCTATCTTTATTGGAACCAGTTCTTCATTCACCAAAAATGTACACTTTATTGAACCAGTGCTAATCACACGAGAAGATCCAGGAAATGCTTCCACATCTCTATCTAGCCCTACATCCACCCCTTCTTCTACAGCATCTGTTGTGGGTGGGGCACCATCGGCTTCACCCTCTGCTGCCCTCGGCGGTGTCGCAGAGCATATTGTTGATTGTTCAGTGGACAATATGGGAGCAGTATGTGGTGTACATGGAGTGGTTTGGTCACTGGGACCAACATTGCCTTGACCACCACTGATAATCTCGATAGCATGCTGTAAATTAAACCCATTGTATTATAAGTTCAACAGCATATAAAATCAAATATTATAAAGTTTTTATAAATGAATTTACATTTTTATTCGATAACTTACGTCCAGTTGTTTACGTTGCTCTAACAATAATTGAAGCCTTTGTTCGAGCCCTTATGTTAGTGGAATTGCCAATGTTAGATGAACCAGTTCCTCATTTTGTTTTTCCCTTGTCCTTTGTAGCACCCTCAATAGGTCTGTAGACTCTCTAATTTCACTATCTCTCATTAAGAGAGAAACCTCATTCTGTAAAGAGTTTTGAGACACTGTTTCATAAATGGAATCCCCTATCTGCAATTGAAATATATAAAAAATTGCTTAGTCTTTGAAAATATAGTGTGCAAAAATAATTATATTAGGGATTACATCTAGGATTACTTGACGCCTAGCCGAGGGTGTGGTTTGATCAACAGATGGGGATTACCTCGATCAACCACCTACAAAAAAAGTAGAGAACATTATCACAATGAACGCAATATGTATAAGCTAACAAATACAGAACAAAAACAAAAATAAACACTATGCTACATGTTTTATATGTGTACATTTTTGAAGTATTTAGAATGTGGAATTACATTTAGGTTAAATGGTTTCCTTGAGTCTCGAGTCGTCTGATCAACAGATGGGGAGTTTCCTAGGTCAATCTGCAAAAAAGGTAGACAACATTACCATCATGAACGCAACCATAAAAACAAAATAACACATAACAAAATAAACATAATGCGTCACAATAGACATGTTTACAATTTTAAAGTATTTGAAATGGAGAATTACATTCATGTTTGGTTGTTTCCCTGATGCTATAGTCGGCTGATCAAAAGCCGGTTGGATTCCCTGATCAACACTCTACATGGAAAATCGATAATATTATATAAATGAACCTAATATACGAATGAAAATACATAACAACATATCTGTATGTCCATCCTAAAATTTAATATTACATTGGAAATATCGATGTATAGCTGCTACCTTGACTCAGGTCGACAAACATCTACAGAGATGGAGGTGCCCCTGAGAGAACCCTGCATAAAAAACATACTAAAAGTTACATAAGGAAACATGAAATTAAGTAGATAATTTCAATTATATGCTAACAAAAATTCCTATAGACGTTAAAATAATTAATAAAAGGACTTATAAATTGTTTGTTGTACCACAACCATACTAACATTGTTTGTATCTACACGGTTCAAATTGTAATCAATAAGCAGTTCTTCGCCAGCAGCTATTGATTTAATTGCACATACAAAGACATGGTTTTCTTCACGCGACTCGAATATGCAATTGGGTTGATTTAATGTAGACCTTGGCTGTGTATTGTTTATAAACCCCGCAATATTCCCAGTTGTTTTTGGCCTTCCATCCATGTACATCGTTGCTCCTTTATTTTGAGCTTTGTCTTTCAGTTGTATATAATTCGCTGACAACCCATATCTACTCATACTTCATGTATATTGGACCAGGCGCATCCAATCACTGTAGTTGTAACAGGGTCCAACATACTCCATTAGTTCTGTACATCTACCATATCCAACCTTTATTCCGTCCATGCAAAACAAGCCCAATCCATGCAATGAGAATGGTGCAATTCTATATATCCTCTCATTCACACAAAAATCAGTGTTTAATTTAGGAAGGTTGCTAGGAACCCATTGTTTCAGTAGGTGTTGGTACCTTAAGGGCATGTCGATGTCTCCCACTATCTCATCATCATAGGAACATGACCCCCCTCCTTGGAGAAAAAAATTCATGCATTTGTCGAAATTTCTTCTGATCTTCTGACATCTAGTTGATCTAGCCCCTGTAGATCTATTGGATGTCTCACTTTCCTCTATCCTTCCCAAAATCCCTTCACTGGAGGAAGACAGGTTTGACAAATACATGTTTGGTTCTACCTGCACCGTGGCCAAAATTTTTTTTGGCATAAGCATAGCAAAATACCAGCAAAAAAATGTGGAAAGACTTATAAGAAAAAAAACTTTGAAAGACTTATAAGCCAATAACTTGTTAAAGAAAAAGCTTGTCAAGAATGAGTTTGGTTAATAGGTGTGGGAATTTGGTAGCCCTAAAAATTCTAATGTACGCCCCTCTTTTGGTTACATACAAGTCTCTATTCTAACTTATTGCTTGCATTGCCTTTTGCTAACATGAATTGGGTAGGATTCATAAGCTTCAAATGTATTCTTGTGGCCATTATACTTTAGCCTTTTACCGTTGTCAAGCTTGAGACGATATGTTATGCATATGCATCACATATAACACTGCAAAATATGCCAATATATGTCTATACAAAACCTAGAGGTTCTCCTTTAATGGACTATCTCCTTCAAAGAACATATCTCCTTTAAGTGGTTTTTAGTTTTCCCTTGAATGATTTTGTGATGTTGTAGATGATTTTAGTTTTAGAGTGGATGTTTTAACCTCTGTGCTACTTTGAAGTGCATAAGCCAGCACTTCATAGGCATATTTTCCAGTGGTGGTGAAGAGCAGACATTTCCAGATCTAGCTAGTTGGCACGTTAAATACATTTATATCAATTTGTAATATTTGTTGATTTATTCCTTTTAGCTTGTCTTGATGATGCTTGTTTTCCCATATTAATTTTCAACCCTAAGGAAACGCTAACTTGTTTTCCCATACTAATTTTCAACCCTAGGAAAACCCTAAGGAATACAATTGATTAGCTTCATAGGAAGTGACTGGACAAACATTCAAAGGTAACACCTCTAATCTAGGAATCTTGACTACATCCACATCACTAACCTTCAACAAACTACGAATTCAAGTCTAATACTGAAGTAGCTAATCCAAAGAAGCAATAAATAAGAGAGATCAGTAATATGAGGGTATCATCCACCTCAATCATCCAAAGGATGTCAATAGCAAAATCACATAAAATATTAAAGTGCTAAGGGCTAGAAAAGCTGGAAAGTGCCCTGACCAATACATTCACCATCAGTGAATTCAGTAAACTGAAAATGGCCTGAGGCCAAGGTTAATGCTTCTTTGGATAAGCTATCAGCCTTAATATTGTGTTCTCTGAATATGTGAACTGCTTTTAGCTAGATGAAGTAAGGTTCCATATCACGGATACATTGACACCAACCATCAAGTGCAAGTAAAGTTAGTTATGAACTTCTATTGAACCAATTTATGGTGGCTGTGGAGTCACCATGAATGTGCAGAGTGGGAAGGACCATGGATTTAGCACAATAAAGGAGAGTCCATAAAGCAAGTAGTTCAAATCTGGTGTTTGTACTCAGACCAACACCCAATTTGAAGCAAAAATAGTGGTCCTGGGTGATCAAAAGATGAACACCTATACCTCCAATTTGATTGGCTGAAGCCCCATCAAAGAAGATGTAGGTACAATTATTGAAATAGTTTATTTAGTCAAACTCAGAGGTTGGCTGGAGTGGAATAATGAGTACGGGCCTCCTCCTAAGGCGGGGTTTAATGGTCATGCTGCAAACACACCTAGCAGCTCTTCATCTGGTGGAGAAACCGGAACCCTACTCTCGGTTCCAGCTGTCTAATTTTCTAGCGTGTTCTGCACTGTGTCCGGGGACGGTATACCGGTAATTTCCGGTGAGGAGAAGATGTTGAGCTCTTGCTGCCACGGGTCAACAGAGTTGTCTGCCATGTCTACCGGACCTACTCCCAAATTCACAAAAACCTCCAAATTGAACTGAACTGTCCAAAATGAAATGAGTTACGACAATGTCCAAATACACTTGTCATTTTTTATTATATATTATATGTATTTTATTATTATTTTATATTATATGTATTTTATTTTTATTATATGTTATTTTATATTATATAAATTGCCATAATAGTATTAGGATATTTTTATTGGATTCTTTTGCTTGAAAGTTGAACTGCCTAAAAGTGCACAGATCTCATCTAGGACCCTTTAAGATTCATAATAACAACTATTGTTATAGGATTTTATTCTCCAAATGAAACACCAAAACCATACTTATCAGTTAATATTTGTGTAGGGATGTTTTTCTGATCTTTCCCATAATTTATGATACTAATGGGATTGTATGCAAAAATTTATGTATGCCCCTCTTTTAGTTACATACGATTCTCCATTCTCACTTATTATTGCTTGCATTTTCTTTTCCTAACATTGCCTTTTCCTTTTAGTGGCCTAACCCCTTTTCAACAATAATAGTTGTAGATTTAACCAAGTGTTTTTCTACCAAGGTGGATGAGTCAACCGAGTTGACCCCCAACCAAGCTAACTCGGCCTTTGAAACGATTGGAGTGACAAGTTTGGTTCTGAACCAAGAAAATCAGGGTATGACTGAATGGATTGGTAACAAAATGGTCAATTCGTCCCAATCCATACTAAATTGACCATGTGAATGTGGGAATTCACAGGCCACACACATGACACTTCAATTCAAAAAACAAATTAACCTAGAAATATAAACATCTAGACTCTAAACCTACTTCATTGTCGAGTCAATTAGGTTTGTAGGATTCCTATACATCATAACACTATTTGGAGTAAAACACAACTTGCTTTGTGATGCAGGAGCATAGGCTCATGGAAACGAATTCATCCATGGCTTGATCAAAGTCATATGAATTGAGAGACCTAGGGTCTCAACACTTGTAAATTCTTTTATCTTGATTAAAAATTGAATAATCTGGAAGAGGACACTTGTCCTTTCCACTTGTAAATGTTTGGATAAGAGTTCTTAGTTTGTTAGTGAGTCACTGATGACTCGTAGGGGTCAGTTGAGTTTATTAAGGACTCTGTTCCTTAATTATAGGATCTGTAAACAGAATTAGAATAGAACCGGAGGTTTATTTAATGCAGATCCAAATCATTTAGTTAGGTAGCTTAGGTTAGCTCGAGGAGATTTTTGTTAGCGCATTTTGAGGTGAGGCAGCTCGCAGAAGCTTGGGTAGCTCGAGAAGGACAAAGAGGGAAGAGGGAAACTAAGGGTTTGCCTGAAATTCACTTTTTGAATAGGGTTTTTGTAAAACTAAGGTCTGCATAGAGTTATGGCAGTTGGTTCCTGCATCACCTGCCAAGCATGTAATATCTCTCATGAAATGGACCAGCTCAATGAGTACCTTCAAGCATGTAATATCTCTCATGAAATGGTGTATAAAATAGTGTAAGCATGCTTCAAATGATGCCTCAATGAGTAACCTCCTATAGAGTGGATGTTTTAACCTCTTGTTGCTGCCGCAACCTTTTCCCCGACTTCAGTTTTTCACTTAAATTCTGGGACCCCTCCTTATCTTGATTGACTTGAATCTAAGGGTGAAATTTTGGCGTCTTTGAGTATCTTTGCTTTAAAGTTGAGCATTCCGTCTTGTTGGCTGGTTGCGTTCAGTTCAGTGTGAGTCGTGAGATCGGTTTTAACACTTTTAAGAGTGTGAAGGTTTACCTTAGCGAAATTTTGGTTTTTGGCCTCTTTTGAGCCTTAGCGCTGTTAATTCTTCCCTTTGGATCGGGCCTCTTTCTGAAGTTTTCGAGCCTCACATCACCCGCCGTTGCGGCTCCCTGACCAAACCTTCCACCCGACTGAGGTTTCACCCGATGCCCGATTCGCTGTGTAAATCGCTGGCTATAGTTTTTTGGTTCGCCCGCCGTTGCGGCCGAATGGTAGGAGTTGACCTCCGATCCACTTGTCACCCGACATCCGAATTACTGACTGCCACCCGAACCTTTTCCTTTACCTCGTCGCCCGCCACCGACTCACGTTCCGTCCGCCGTTGCGGGTGACAGAACCTTCCAGCTTCCGACCCACTTCCCGCCACCACCCGATTTCCTATGGCGCCCACATTTTCACTTCCCCTTTTTGGGCACTCCTCCGCCGTTGCGGCTCCTGGAGCCTTCTCCCATCTGGTGTAAGAACCTTGTATCATCCGATCTAAGAACCGCTCGACTGCCGATTTACCTTTTCGTTGCCGTTCCGAGCCTCCGCAGTTCCTCACCCGGATGAACTAGGCTAGCTCGTTGTGAATATATCATTATAATTTTAAAATTGTGGGTGCCTAATGTCTAAATTCAATGGATAATGCACCAAGTTTGTATGCAGAGATCATCTCATGAATCGCTGAAGCAGAGCATCGCGCCGGAAAGGACAAAGAGAACGAATGACCGAGGCGTCGACGGGACATTTTTCTTTTCAGCGGTTACTGTCAGAAAATAAACGCCTGTGGAAATGATGGAGAAGGTGAAACTACCAGGAAAGAAACTGAATCGTCAAGGGCATTGAAAATACGCGTTGAGGGAACCCAGAGGAGATGGGTGGTAGTTTAAATAATGGGAAGCTCGATGAAAGGAGGGCTTTTTCCCTTAGAAAATTTTGTAATTGTTGACTTGTAAGAGGAACTATTTCGTTTTGCGAAGTGAACTGCAAATTTTATCTGCTGGAAAGAGTAAAGAAGTGAAATGTACCAATGCTATTCAATGAATAATGCTAAAGAAGAACTATTTTGTGTTCAGCTGTATTTCATGCGCTGTAAGGATATTTGATGTTTCGGACCTAAGTTCTTGTTAATTATTTTTGCAGTCTTTTCTGGGATGCATTTGCACTATGAGCAATAATTGTTGGTTATAGAATGATCGGCTAACTGGTTATTTGAATATTTGTAGTTTCCATGTGCTGTGGGAAAAGTATCAGCTATCTGTGATTTTTCTTACCGTATGTGATTTTGTATTGCTCAGTTAAGTGATAGCCTCGCTCCCTAGGGATAGTTTAGATAGTTAGTTATTTCTGTTCGTATCTGGTTTGTTTGCTTGTGAGCATAAGACGAGAGGTAAGAACCTGCGCATCACTTTGTGATCGCCCCTGCATTTAAACCAGCCTGCATTTAATTAGGCACGTGCATATCATTCCTTTAAGTCAAAATACAAAAAAAAAAAAACTCGGTGGGCCTGGCCACAACCGGTAAACCCTTGTTGTTACTTTGACCTACGGTAGCCGGACCGCAAACTGGACGGATTCCCTATACCAAACAGTCAGTGGGCTAGTTGGGAACGCTGATTGGGGAGAATCCCTTACTGTTGCCGCCTGCAAATTTCCAGGCTTCAACAGTTTTGGCGCTAGAAGGAGGGCCGCCAGTGCATGGCTGGCCGAGGAAACCCATTTTCCCGAGAATATTCCGCTGGTTACAGTTCTAGTAGTAGTGTACCACGCAATTCAATTCCGGAAGAAGAAGAAAGAGAATATCTGTACCCTGTCCGCAACGAGATTGTTAACGATCTGAGAATACATACCAGGGCATACTTAAAGAAGATTGGAGGATTGCCTGTCATTCCCGAATTGCCTAGAAGAGAATACAAGAGGAAAGACCGCCCTCTAAGAGAAGACTCGGTGTTGGTTGGAGACTGGCAAGAACTGGTAGAGACTGCCTTACAAGAAGTAGAGCTACATTTGAATCAAGAAGGCCCTGAGACTCCTTACACTTCTCCTATTCACTCCCCAGTTGATTCACCTCCGCACTTTCCGCCTCAACTAATGGCAGCAGCTAACGCAAACCAGCCACCTAATCCTCCAAACCCCCCACCTGCATGGAAAGCCAGATCACCTCTGAATCTGACCGCGCCTTTGCACGACCTACCTCAAGCCTTCGAAAAGTTATTGCCTAAGTTTGATCCCAATGAGAAGATATTGGTAGACGACCACTTGCAGAGTTTTTATTTGGCTATAGAAGGATTACGGGCAGGGGAGCATGAAGATGTGGTTTGTAGACTCTTCCCACACACCCTTAAAGGAGCCGCTGCCTCTTGGTATTTCGGTTTGCCTGCCAATTCCATTCCAGATTGGAACACCTTCGAAAGAATGTTTAGAAGTAAGTATGCAGTCCAAAAGACGCATGCTGCCCTGATGAAAGGACTTTGTGCTTTAAAAAAAGAAAAGAAAGAAAAAGTGCACAGTTTTACAAAAAGGTTTACAGCCTATATTAAAAACTTCTCTGATGCAGATAAACCTTCAGAAAAGGTCCTAATCGAGTATTATACATCAGCTCTAGGTCCTGACCTGGCCATGTTCGCAAAAGGTAGGGCCAAACCCACTTTGACGGAAACTTATGAAGAAGCAGAAGTAGTGGAAGTAGAAAGGGAGAGCATTGAAGATTACCCTGAACAGTCAAGGGAGAAAAGGAGAACGCTGCTGTTTACTAAGCCCAAAGAAGAGAAAACACCAGATTACGAAGGTATGGCCAAAATGGTACAGAAGCTGTCTAACAAGGTCATAGATTTGGAGAAAGAAAAGGAAGCGCAAAAGTATTTCAGGCCATATTATAAGAAAAGGGAGGATAGAAACCAGACCCCTCCCCCCTCTCAGAAAACTGCATCCATGAACCTCACAGAGATAGGTATGGATAATTTCTGTACTTTTCATCAACAACCCCATTCCGAAAAGAACTGTCCGCAATGGATAAATTCGATGACATTGGTCATGAATCAGATGCTGGATTCAAGATTGACGGAAGAAGATGAGGATGAAAGGAAAGAAAAAGTTGATTCAACATCTAAAAAAGAACAGGAAGAAGAGACTATGGCTTTATGGAGCTCTGTCTCCGTACTAGATGCGGAAGAAGAAAACAATCAGGGACGCAAAGAGGTCAAGGAGGCTAACGTCACCACCAGGAGCAAAGGGGAAGTTAGTGATGATAGTTTCCTGCTCCTAAAGATTCGAAGGCTGCAAAGAAATATTAAAAAGAAATTTCAAGACAAATCCGTGGCTAATCAGATTTCGGAATTTACCATTACCAGCCAGGATCCGAAGCAATTTAAAGCACCGATTGAGCCAAGCAAAGAAAATGTAAGCGCTAATAAAACCCAGTCCACTAGACAACTAATCCAATATGACGTCGTTGAAGATTTAAAGAAGATAAAGGCAAACGTCCCGCTGTTCGAAATGTGCAAAATACCTCAGCAGAAAGAAAGATTGTTGAAAGCGCTGGAAACATCAGAAGAAAAGTTGCCCACTGACAATCAACCGCGGCAAGAAGAAGAAATTGGTGAAGCCAGCATTGGTGGTAAGTCCAAAACCAAATACCCACCTTTCCTTTTAACTTTTGAAATTTTTAATCATAACTTGCACAATTTTCTAGCGGACTCAGGGGCATCGATCAATGTCATGCCCATATCGGTTTGTAAGAAAATAAATGGGCAGCCTAAGCCAACCACATGGAAAGTGGTGCAGTTGGATAGAACCGACGTCAAGGTAGTTGGCGAGATGGAAGACGTGTTAATCCGCTTGGCGTCCGATGATAGAGTGTGCCAAGTCATCAACATTGTAGTGGCTGACATACCAGATGCGTACGGCTTGGTCCTGAGTAGAGATTGGACAGCCAAATTAAATGGGTATTTCGCCACAGATTGGTCACATCTTTGGTTGCCATACAAAGGAAGTCCTAATCAGATCAAGGTTTTGAGAGAGCCTCATATGAAATACAATGTCACTCAATTGGATGGAAAGAATGTACCAGTTGAATCCATATTGGGAAACTACTTTCTGGAACTAGAACCAGGGAATTATCAAGCGGAAGAGGCTAGCAGCACACCTAACACCCAACCTGATCTCCTTCATTTTTCTCAGGCTGATGAGCTTGATTGTAAAATAGTAGATTTAGCTGTAGGAGTAGATTCTTTTTCATTAGACAATGTTTGTTGGACTCTATATTTTGACGGCTCAAAAACATTAGAAGGATCAGGGGCCGGCTGCGTCCTTATTGATCCACAAAGAAATAAATACTTCTTGTCATGTAGGTTAGAGTTTGAATGTACTAACAATACAGCCGAGTATGAA
>LPNX010818096.1:0-12820 GCA_001517045.1 Pseudotsuga menziesii | reverse complement strand
AAGAGAAATACAAGAATCAACCTTCTAGTCGAAGGTCTGAGACTACAAATTTACACAAGGACAAACTTTATTAGTAGATGTACCAGTAAAGAGAACAACTCTATCTCACTAAATTTTGAACTTGAGTCACCATCATTGCAAGCACTCCACTATGAAATATTTGATAAGAAATAGGACATTTGTCTTGTTGGGAATATAATATTTTTGTCCATATGACGGGCAAGCAAGAATACACTTGGTCAGACTAATAAGTAACGTGTTGGGAATATAATCTTGTTGTCCATATGACAGACAAGCAAACATACACTTGGTCAGACTGGTGAGTAACGTGTTAGATATACCCATTATGCAAGCTATTACTGTCTTTAAAAGGTAGCAATGATTTTGTCCTCGTATATATATTATGTAACACTATGCTCGCTAGAGAAAATGCTTTCAGTTGACAATATCCATTTTCCATGTTGTACAATAAAATTAAGTCAAACAATCTTAATAAAGAACAAATTTCATATCATTTTCCTCAACCACTAATCTCATCCATAACAGAGCAATGTACAAAATATTAAGTCTATTTTAGAACTACTTAGTCATTTTATTGGCCAAAGCAATTCATATTTCTTAAGTCAGCATCAAATGCTAGAAATCCAAATTTATATACATCAGAGGAGACTCTGTTCAGAAGAACATGTTTTTGAAATTGTAGCATGTGAAGTAAGAACTTTATAGAGGACCACAAAGCTATGATTACTATATGTGAGGTATGTTACCAGGAAGGAGAAATGAGAAATGGTAATGAAATAAGAAAAGGTGGGGCAAAGGGTTTAGGGGTATAAAAAATGGTCTCTCTCCTGGCATCTTAGCATATTATGCATATAAGAAATAATTTATTGACTGTGTCTCAATACTTGCTTGAGACAATTCAAAGAGAAGTTTAAGCATGCAAGTATAGCCTATAGGTGTGACATGGGCATGACAAAGATTTTGGTTGTCAGTGATGCACATAAGAATGTTGGGAGGTCCCATAAGACCAAATGAGCATTCATTAAACCCCATGACCCTTTAGAGTAACTAGTTACTACCTCAACATAGTCCTAAGCCCAATAATTTTATTGTAATGTCCTGTGTTTTTTTATTGGCAATTGTGCACAACATGATAGAAGAAGCATTCCACAGGCAAAGTGATTGAATTGATTATAGAAAAGTCAAGAGCAAGTCAAGAGCAAGTCAGTCCGGGAATGGTGAAGAAATACCTGGGCGCTTCCTGTCATATTGAGATTCAGATCAGAAAATATTTGGATGTGAGCATTACAAGAGGAATTGCAAATTGAAAGCTGCTTGTTGTAACCAACTTTTCACATGTAGATTCTACCTTTTAGTACCTTGCACCTGCTCACTGGCCCTTTCCAAACTTTGTTAATTGTTATCTCTATTAGAGTGTATGTAGTTCTATTGCTTTTGTAAATTTACTAAATTGGAAGCAAAATGTGAGCCACTAAAACCAGTGAACACCACAAAGTTTGACTCATACTATTAACAGTGAGATAAAGTGAAGCAATATATGAGCCACTAAAACCAGTGAACACCACAAAGTTTGACTCATACTATTAGGTAGAAGAATGATAGAAAATCCCTACAATCTCGAGATGTATAACATTTCATCTTCAGATTGATGAAAGCCTATCAAATTTTCTCAGACCTGATTGTAATGCACCAGCATATCACTCAAGCCAAAAAACCTATACCCATGACATACAGGAAGCATTTTCCATGAAATACTGGAACCACAATCTACCTCAACCCAACTCAAGATGAGCCAAACAACTTCTTTGAAAGATAATAACAGTTAAAAGCAACAAACATTTTAGGGTCTAAAAACAACTTTGCTCCCTGTCCTTCTCACCTAAAACCACTCTTTTACCACCACAAGACTAACCTTGGGACCAAACAAAAGTTTGCCATTGTTAAACATCAAATACTATTATGTGACTTCCTACCCATGTTTGAAAACATCAGCACTCTTTCACCCCATGGAAACAAGTCATCTACACAAAAATCATGATTATTCTCTATGATATAGACTCTAATTGAATCTTCATACAGTGAGTAAAACAACTCCTGAAAGTGATTAAAAGCTACCCAAATTTGACAGTAATATTTATCTGCAGAATTCATCTTTCAATCAGATATCAATATGCTATTGGTAACCAAACAATAACCTTTTCTACCAATGAATAAAGGTTCATTTGCAATTTTGATTTATAGTCTACTGAATAAAAAGTATATTGCACTGACTCCACAAAGATAAAACATTAACCCAACTGTTTCACTGAAAGTACTGGTAAATTCCTCGTAGTCAGCCCTAAGCATCAATTTTACTTTTAGCTTCTGAATCAGCAGGATCCAGTTCCAATAATACAAAAAAGTTTTAAAGTTGTGTGAGATAAGCATACGGAGCAGTTGGTACTATTGCTTAATTGGAAAATTTACTTAGATCGATGCTCACCAAATAAGTCTTTGAAAATTGAACACAATTTTTGAAATACAAAAGGAAACATTATTTTATCCTCCCATGTTTTTCATATATTTTGTTCAGGACCTCTTTCAAGACATCCCATCCAAGATGGAGCTCTCGGATAGCATTATCAAGCCCACAGTTTTGCACAGCTCCAAAGTTTGGCAACCAAGTTTACTAGAGGCTTGGGCCAAGACAGAAGAAGACACATGCTACTTTGCACTAGAAGTAAAAGAGGAGCTAGCACCACCATCATCAACCATGTGAATATATTAACACGGAACCTGAGAATGTCCTCTTTGAATGGCCTGGACTGAACTTAAATAGTTAGAGAACTTCATGGAAGATAATTTTGTAAACCATGAGCAGGGTATTGGAATTCCCATTCTGATATGCATTTATTGCACTCTTCTTTACCATGAGCAGTGTGATATGCGTTTATTGTAGATTCTTAGTAGACTGTTATTGGCATTCTCAGTATGATATGCATTTATTGTATTCTTCTTTATAATTTGCTCTGACAGGAGGAGCAATAGTTTTTGATAAAATTTACATTCATTGATCAACTTGACTCCACATTAATATCTACTGTAAACATTGTCAAGGCATTATCATGACTGTTAAATTCTTGTGAAATTCTCCTCTACCAAGGCTCTTCTTTTCTCTCCTCAAATATGGTTTGCAACTCCTTGTATGCTTGCGATAGGATTGTTTCACATTTGAATCACCAAAGAAGCTGTTAATCTCCCTTCAATATCACTTGTTAGACCCAATGCATTTGTACAATGTATCTGGATACCAGGATTTAGAACCTAAAATAAATTGAGCTTCAGTCTTCAAGGAAATCGACATGCTATTACAATATGTTCCTTGCAACCTCTTTCCATAAAGATCCTTGATTTCCTATTGCAGTGGCAGAAGATGCCTTCACAGGCTTAATTGAAGCGTCAATTACTGACACATCGATTACATCTCCATGGAGTGGAACATGCACTCACAATCTAAGTTCCAAAAGCCATATTGCACCATACATCAAATAAATGAATTGAGGACCAACAACGAATCTCTTCAATATTCGGAGACTTGCAGCAGTGGTAGTCATTACAAGTTGCAAGGCCAAAAGGAAATTGTGTATGGAAACTGCATGTACTTGGGGAGCTCCTTAATATCAAAATATTTGGCTGCAGTGTACTTTTATTTCACTTACAAAATGCTAAGCAATAATTTTATTACCAAACAATCATGTACGTCCCTTGGGACACAACACTATGCAATCTTATGTTCTGGGTTTGGTCACAATAATGAAGCATTTAGTTAATTGAATTCTAGTGCTTTGAACGTTGTCACTGTCACTCTTTTTATAAAGTATAATTACTCTACAAGAATTAGTTCAATAAAACAATTCCATTTACTTGCAAAACTTGAACTCTTACACTGTATAAAAAGGTTTTCCTTTTGGTATTGGAGACGACTTTGCCTTTGGGAAAGAGGCACCATGGGACCTTGGTCAAATCAAGCTCTATAATGGAAGGAAACATGTATGTAGTCAAAATGGTAATTTGTTAGGTTTAGTCGCCACATGCCAATGTAACATGGTATGGTTAGGAAGACCTTTGCTTAAATTTGCATAATTATATATATGGGTTTAGGTAGTAAAACCATAATGACTAGTTTATAGTGCTAGGAGATGAAAGTAACTAACAAGTTTCCTGTAGCAAGTTAAGTCACAAGATCCCAACATTTTAAAAGGAGAATGGGTAATCTAACTATTGCAAGCTACGGGAGGATGCACACACCAGTTCTAATTTCAATTGCTCACTTCAGTTTTGAAAATGTGACAATAGGTGATTCCCTTGTCCACTAATAATAGGAAGACGCCCACCACTTCAACCAACAACCAAATTAAAAATTAAAAAAGAACTTAGAAGAGTTACAAGAATACTCCAAATCTGTAGTGAGAACCAAAAGAAAAGCCTGATACTCTGTTTTCTAGACTTTTACCTGTAATTTGAAAACGCCTTCAGTCCTTCCCTTCATATATCTCTTTGAGCTAAATAATCACTACCTAAGCTTTCTCAGATTGTTTCTTTATTGTATTAATCATGGCATGAACTCCACATCACAATCGAATTCTCCATACTCAAATACTCTTTCTGCTAACAGACCCTGTAGCAAACCCTTACATTTCATAATTGGATTTCTGTATGGAGAATGAAAAGAAACCCTAATAGACCCTGTAGTAAACATATTCACCCTAAAACCAATCTGTCATTCTATTATAAGAAAGCTTAATCCCTTTATAATTGTCGTCACAAAGCTTATTTGTTTTGAATGAGAACGAAAATAAATTGTAGAACAAGCGAAGAGGAACATCACCTCCTAGACCATGGATGGAATTATATGTTGTAATAAGATGTTTCCCGTCAAAGAAGATTCTCTTTTATTCACTATGTACCTTATTTTAGGTGTGGTACCAAGGAGGCTCAAACTATACTACATTGATATCAACCTTAATGCTCTCCTAGTGTGGTTGACAAGTGATCTACACATGATAAGCTTTGCAAGTAATAAATATTGTCCCTGTAATATCATTTATTTTATATTTTTTTGAAAATGAAATAGCTTGGAGCATATATTTGTCACTCAATATGTTATTTATAGCATCAACAGCAGCAATCAAGCTCTCTGCCGGTATTAACACTTATCATGCCCTTGCACATAGCTCGTTTAATCGATCCCAATTCAATCCATAGCCCAGTAAATCGTCATGCTGAGAATGCTTCCATCCACTTCCAAGGGGTCTCTGAAGCTCTTGACAAACCATCATTATCACTAATGTTGCAGATTTACCATATGTTCATCAAATATTGTCATCAGTTCAAACCCACCATCATGAGTTATAGTCGTGTATCTCAGGTAACAATGCCATTTCACCAGGTATATCATATACGGTATGAAGTTATGCCACATATATCTCAGGGTATATGTTTTACTGTATGTGTTCCAAAAGTTTAGGTTGTCAATCACTCTTTACATTCTTCTTGCAACTGGACAGTGCATGGTGGGAGAATAAAGTGGTCGTTGCCTCACATGAAGAAATTAGAGCTTTTCATTCCCAGGATACCATGTCAATGGGTACTTGTGTTTTTCATCTCACATGTCCACACTGACAACTGCCCTTATGAACAACAAGACCATCCACCACCAGTGGCAGTAACTGAGGGCTATCCCAACAAATTTCCTATTATGTGGTTATATGCTAATTATTCAAGCTTTATAAACATCTAATGCAAACAGCAGTCTTTTGCATCGATAACTAGCTGGGCCACTAAACTAGCTTTCTTGGTACTAACTGTTTTCAACGACATTATCTACAAATTTGCTGATGCAGTTAATCCAACTTTATGATTCAACAATTCCGAATGGTTGTCCATATAAAACCCTTGACATCAATGTACATGTTAATGTGGAATGTAGAAACAGCTGGTAAAGCCGGTCATAATCTACAAATTAAAATCAACTCGTCTCTTTTCTCTTTCAAAATATCAACATCAATCGCCTATTTGTCCAATGTCTTCAATGCAGATGACAAATCATAACGATGTTTCAGTAGTGTAGTCTTATTTGGTGAATTCAAGGAAGGTTGTTGAATGGGATCATACTCCAGCTGAAGGATAGTGTATGTCCTTTGAACTGAGTAACTCGTTGCAATAGAGAAGTGGTGAGAGCATCATGTTTCTTTCAAATCTCTGAAACTGTATCCAAATAAAGTACAATCACCAACCCCAAATCTGCCTTTTTATTCTCAGATGATTGTAGTTCTTGCACACATTTGGCGAGACTAGTTGCTCAAGCCTTGACGCACTGTCACAGATTCCTATCTACCACAAGCACATTCTTCATTTCAACTGACCATCTTTCCAAATCCAAACTTTTCTATTCAATGTTTCTTGAGCTTCACTTATAAGTTGTTTCCTTTGCAAACATGAAAAGCATTATGGACATCTGCACACTGATTCTTCACACTAACATTTATCTATTCCAAAATTTGACATGCCTGCACTAATATCAAGTTCTGTCATATTGCATATCCAACATTTCATATAATCTTCTCAAGGCATCAACTGAATTGTCCAACACTGTCTTCAAATTCTTCTTATTTAGAGACTAGAAACTAAGGGACCAATCTGAAACCTACTCTACCATCAATTAAAGCATCAATTCTAAATGGATAGATGAGGAGAATGTGAGGATATTCTAGAGCATTATCTTCTCGTGTGCAACTATAGTGAGTTGCAACAACTGTTTCTTTTGGAGCTGCTTTGGAATAGTTGGGAGTTGAGGAGGGTTATCCATGCTCTAGCAAAGGGTAGGACTTGTGGTGTCAATAAAAGGAGCATGCAGAGAGTGTTATGGAGAAAAATGTCCTGTGGGCTGAAAGATGTGGGGGGCTAGGGAGTCTACAAGATAATGGACTCATGGAGTGTCAGGGATCCAGAATTAGGGTTGGGAGGCTAGTTGAGTCATTTGGGATTGGATAGGATGGGAGCGTGGACTTCAACATAGGTATCTCTGTAGTAGGTACAGGTGGAGTGGTGTTCCAAGGGATTTCTTCAACAATGATGGCTAGGGAAAGAGGCTAGGAATCAATGGGTAGCGAGTGCATTGGTTAGACGAGGCTTGTTTGGTGGAATTTTAAAGGGAAATATCAAAGAAATTGAGAGTTGAGAGAAATGATATGCTGGAACTTGCATATGACGGTATGCATGAAGGCTTCATCCATCTCAAAATTTGGTACGCATAGCACATTTGACAAGTGGTTGTGCCTGCTTGTCGTGAGAACCTCCCATGACTTCCTTTAGAGTGTTTAATCATCATAATAGGCAAAATATCAAAGGGATTATCTCTAGTGGAATTAAATTGACCTCTTGGTTTGCTAGGGTGGAGTGGAGTGGGAGCACTGAAACCTGCCATGTCAAACACTTCAAAGAGCCTAAGTTCTATGAATCACAAGCAGAAACACACAAGTGCACAATTTGAAACTCTAAAGCAACAAAGGAGGTAAGGTGTAGAAGGTGGAAGTAGAACACGCCTATATAGAAGTAGCATAAGGTATCCCTCCATTTTTACTATCCATTTCTAACAGTCTTGCATTAACACTGCAAATTTCTTAGAAGTGTGCAATCTTTGCAGAACTAATTGTTAGTGGTTAGTGATGGAGGTAAACTCATGGTGGAGTAAATGCAAACACATTGTGCATTTTTGGCCCTACAGGACCCTAGACTCTATACAAACTATCAAATACTGATCATTTTGCTAAACTTGCCATTAAGATTTATTTAATGATGGGAATGATGGTGAGCGGAAACATTGTCCTTGTCATCACGATGGTGTTGTTTTGGCCATCAATCAACTTTGTGATTGTTTCCATAGTTTTTGGCTCTGTCCAAATCTATTAGGCACACCATGCTTCTCCTATTATTGCACCTATTTAGTCCATTAATGTGGAATGTAGCAATCTGACATACTATCATTATAAAACCCTTGACATCGATGTACATGTTAGCAAATCAATTTAAAATCCATTAGAGCCTTCTATATCCAAGTGGCTAGCATTTCCAAATCACATTGAATAAAAAGAGACCTTAAAAGGATCTAAGGCATCGCAATATGTTGCTAATTCATGTATGCAATTTCAGAAAATTTTCCAATACCGTTCTTTTGGATGCATTTTTTTATTGTTTTCCAAAAGAAGCAATCATTTTACTCCAGCAATGTTTCTACTACCATCCAATCGTAAGGTCTAGCTCAAAGATACACTGGTTGGAGGGATCTCAGATGTGTGCCACAACATAACTGCACAAAGAATAAGATAGAGCAAGAACCACCCCTCCTCCTCCTTGATGATGATCTATCAAACAAAAAGGGGCCATTTTCGACAATAATCCATACAGCATCTTATTTCATAACCTGCAGATTTAACCTGGAGAAAGTGGCAAATCACTTTTCCTATAGGAAATGGGTTTCACACAAAGATTCAAAGAGTACCGATAGTATCAATAAACAACAGTGAGGGTTTGCTCTCTCAGGAATTTCATCAAACATATGGTGTGCAAACTATAAAGCCTATAGAGTGTTTTAAAGCCATACCTTAAAGGGAGAATGATCCATCTTGTAGCAGAGGTACCATAGATTGGAAAAGGAGACAATCAAATCCTTGGTGTGTTTAGAGGAGTGTGACAGTAAAAAAAATAAGTGATAAGTTGGAGCATAGTTGGAGGATTGGTTCCATGATTTGAAGAATCCTTGTCCAAAGGATAAATTCCAGAAATTTCTTGTGTACTACGCTCAGATATGAAAGCAAGCATCTATCCTTATCGTTGGACCTGTGATTTTTGGCAGCATTCTTGGGTGATATTGGCCTAATGTCTGTCTCAGATTTTATAGACATAAAAAATCCAGTTAAAGCTCAGGAAAGAAGGCATATTCTCAATAAAAATATAGCCTGTGACATATCCTTGAAGTAGAAAAAGGTCCTAGGTATCTCATCTATGTTCATCTCCAACAGAATCTAAGAAATAACAGAAGCTAAGAAATAACATCTTGAATGCTCTGATGTATTTGGGCAGTCTTGGCATATGGTCATATTATACTTCCATCCCTGTTTGAAACTTTGAACATCCCACTTCATATTATAAGTCTTAGTCATGATAGAAAGAATAGGCCGAATCCTTTTTCAGAGGTGATATATCCAATGCTTGAAGAGTTTCCCTTAGTTGTTACTTCACATAGAGAGATATCTAATGTATGTTTGATGTGCTTTACTGATGAACCCTTCTAATTGGACCATTGGATGGATAGGGTTTTATCATAATGGGAAGAAATTCTGGCTATGATGAGCTAAGAGAAAATATCACAAAGAGCACAATAGCACAATAATTTGCTTATAGAGCCTGAAATTTGCACGTTTTCTGCTATTTCTGAAGAGAAGCCTCCGAACCCTCACGGATCATAATAATTATGACCATGAAAACATCAAAAGCTATTATCAACAGCTTCTTAGCTTAATTCATAACATACAGGTAAAGAATGCCCCCAAGTATTATAAAATGAGTGCACAACACAACATAGAGGCTAAGTGTTTTCCAACCATACCTTGAAGAGAGATTGTTCCAACAAATTTGCAAATTCAGTGCCCTCGACTGTGCCCCAAAACCTCGACCTCCACCAGCGATTCTATGTACCTGAGCTACTATTCTCCTTGCCCGCGTTCTATTTGAACATTGTAACCAAAATAGGGCACACCCACACCCAAACCCAGGATCGTAAGGTTGCAATCCAGAGGAAAAAAGAAACGTGCTGTGCCAAAAAAAACTGTATCTTGCAGCTGAAAAGTAGCTCGGATCAGTAGTTAACCCGTCGATGTGGTAGCTCGAAGGCAACCCATATATTTTGCCCCGTAGTTAATTTGGTATTTTTTTGGCTTTTTCTGAAAAAACATTACCAAGGTAAAAAGTTTATAAAATAGTTGTCACAACACAGTCCTATCAAAAAAATAGGCCCGTCGATGTGGCAGCTCAAAGGTAGCCGATATATTTTTCTGGGCAAATTTCAGTTGATTTGATATTATTTTTTTTTGCTTTTTCAGAAAAAATATTTCCGAGGTAAAAAGTTTATAAAATAGTTGTCACAACATAGTGATATCCAAAAAATAGGATGTATACATTTTTTTGGTGCTTAATTTGACTAGAAACCTAGGCTATGTAGTAAGGGATCTTTTGAGGTTTTCATATAATTTACCTAACATTCTAAACTTTGGTGTAGATTCTATGGACACTTTTGTGGTTGTGATATTTAGTCATTCAAATCTCCCATGTGGCGTGGTAGCTATGGTGAAGTGGTGGTGATATTTAGTCATTCAAATCTCCCATGTGGTGTGGTAGCTATGAAGGAATGTGCATTAATGTTAGGATTTGGGTGCAATCATTGTTGCATGGGAATGATTACATAGAGTTGATAGATGATTCAACTACAAATTATAATTTTATTTGGTAGATCGTATTTATCACCCAACAAGGCATAGAACACTACCCTCTATTCCCCTATGGAACTCTTAAAGGTTTCACTTCATTGATTTGAGAGTTAAACATGAATGCTCAAGGCTTTGAGGACCTTTCCCCACGAGTTGGTATGATTGGGAGTAGTATGGATCTCACTTTCGTGTGTGGAGTCCTTTCTTGAAATTGTTCAAGTTTACTTCATCCATGGACCTCAGAATATGAATCAACACTATACTTCCTAGGCTATGACATGGTGGAATGATCAATATTCTCTATTATAATGATAGGGATGGGGATATTATTGAAGTTGATTCCAACACAAATCCTTGCTATTGGACCAATAGGTGAATTTGTAACATCAATGAGGACTTAATCTTGCCACTTTTTTATGGAGCCCTACGTGTACCCTTGGACCACAAGGAACCTAAAATGATGCAAGTCACCTCAGTGCTAAATGCAATCATAGTGACAGGATGGGGTAGTAGATCCTTTTGCATTAACAGTTCATGCTCCATTAACAGTGAGAGGATGGAATCCAAAGTTTTTCATGCTCCATGGTAAGCCATGATTTCTTTCCCATGCCACTTTCCTTATTAATGCTTGCTTATAGTAGTGTTCTCTTTTCTTGTTTATTTTATTGTTCTATTGTTCTTAAACTACTTGGGATCATCTCTTTCAAGAATACAGATCCCACTACAAGAATGGAATACTTGCTAGATCTACCCATTTCAAAAACATAAGAAACTTCCATAACACAACTCTTAGTTTTGGCCATGTGCATTCAATGTGTTCTACAACATATCATTGGCGATATACCTCAAGTTTGTGGCACTATCAATGGGAAATAAGCAGCAACCAATGCTCATGGGGTGGTCATATGTTGAAAGTGTAAATACATTTCCACCAAGACATTGACCTCAAGTGACTTCACTATATCCTTTTTTTTTCATTTGTTAGTGTCTCTTCAACAATGAACTTCTTCCATATTGAACCTATCATTCTAGATTTTTTTCATGGTCATCGTAGCAGGGTGATGTATCCAATATGAATTATGCAATTGTCACCCCTATGTATACTTCTTCAAATGATGCATTCTATTAGCATAAATTGATAAACATGATCTAAGTTGGGAGAGGAAGATCTTCCCCTTCATTTACGTCGTGGAGTCTTTTCTTGAAATTGTTCAAGTTTACTTCATCCACGGACCTCATAATGGGAATCAACATTATACTTCCTAGGATATGACATGGTGGTATGATCAATATTCTCTATTATAGTGATAGGCATGGGGATATTATTGAAGTTGATTCCAACACAAATCCTTGTTGTTGGACCAATAGGTGAATTTGTAACACCAATGAGGACTTAATCTTGCCACTTTTTTATGGAGGCCTACTTGTACCCTTGGACTACAAGGAACCTAAAATGATCAGTGAGGGGGGAATTGTAAAGTGGTATCAAGTATGGTAGTGTGAGTTTACTACTATTTATATCAATACCATTCACTACCCTATACTTTAAATTTGTGTAACGAAACCTAGACTTTACAATAATGTTCCCCTAAACCTAATAGTATGGTAGTTTGAGTTTACTACTATTTATATCAGTACCATTCACTACCCTATACTTGAAATTTGTGTAACGAAACCTAGACTGCTAGTATGATTGCTAACAGGGGATATGTCTATTGTTCTTAGAATTCATAAAAGAGCATGCAATACACAGACAGAGTCACTAGTTCTGATACCACTGGAAAGTCACCTAATTAGATTTGGTTGATTTTTTATTTCTTTGATGATGAGTTTTTGGTTTAGTTCTTTTGTTAAACACTTTGTCAACATAGCACTAATACCGCTGTACAATTTCCCCCTCACTGATCTACTGTGGTAGTTTGATGAAAATTCATCATCCTAATATCTTCATGGACAACCCCAAAATATGCAATATATTTCATGAAGGATATAACATGTAACAAAGTTGAATCCTTACATCCATTAAAGCACCAAACATGATCAAAATAATCTAGATCATGGTTTTTTATTTTATTATTTATTTAATTTTCTAGAGATCTCGAGCAACCCGAGAATACAAATGGATCAACAAACCATGAAACCCAAGACATACCCCTTCAAAGAAAAATATGAAAATGAATACCTCATACACATATCAATTGTGTGGAATCATAAAGATGAGCTTGAAACCCTTCAAATTGATGTGTGTTCACCTCTACACCCAACAATATCTTTAA
>LPNX010818093.1:167641-232952 GCA_001517045.1 Pseudotsuga menziesii | reverse complement strand
CTCTTGTCTCTTGTGATGTGCTTATGTGATTGTTGTGCTTTTTATTCTCTCAGTGAAAAGATCTTGTTATAATGCTAGCTTAAATGTTGAAAAACTAACAATTACCAAACATGCAGTGCAGATGAGACATTTTCAAAATGTCCAATCGCGTTTCACCCGAAACCCATTTCAAAGGGAAAACCTTCCCATGAAGTTTGGCTCTTGCAAGTCATCACACATGATCTTCCTGCAACATGTATCCCTGACACATTCATCAAATATCCAAACAGTCAATCATTACCTGATACTACAATCCAAATTGATTGTTCCATAACCAAGCAATGACATTAGCAATCAAATTCAATAAGAATTTGCAATTCTATCTACTACAGAAATTGACTTGTTCAATTGTGGGTCTCCTGTAAGCAGCACTACTATGCCCATTATAATTTTATGCTTACTATCATAACATGATTACCCACTTACCATGCATCCCTCCTGACACAATCTTATACAAGCCAACAATGATTAGTAGTCGTTAGCACTTTCTTAAATCCGAAATCCACAATTCAAATTTAACAACCCCTTATGCATGCCAACTACTTTCACAACCATGAGACTCTTCTCATAAATGGTAGATTCTGGCATTGGTCAAGGTCTTACCTCTCACTGCCATGCTCGAATAATCTACCTGAAACATGAGTTTCAATCAACCAAACACAATCTTGTGCAATCCAAATAGTGGCTAGTGGTTGTCAGCAATTTCTCAAATCCGAAATTCACAATTCGAATTTTAACATCCCATTATGCATAACATATGGTAGATTCTGGCATTGGTCAGGGTCTTACCTCCCACTTCCATGCTCGAAGTAATCTACCTGAAACATGAGCTTCAATCAACCAAACACTTGGTAAGCCTGGATGCATATAACCTTTTCATTTCTACAACCATCACTGTAGCATTTTCAGAATTTATAAAATTCAAGTACTTTCAGTTGTTAGTCACATCAATATCATCAAAGCTCATTTACTTCATGCAATCATTATCGTACTAACATTGCAAGGTATAGTCATATCATTCATGCAATTAAATGAAATGGTTAGATACTCCTTACTTCACAAGCGTATCATTCATACCACCTTGCTCTTCCATAGAGCATTTCTGGCAGCCAATTGATCATGACTATCTTGCATTCATAACAACCTTTGAAATGGTTTCCGAATTGTCATCAATTCATCAATTCAGCCATTAGTTATTCATAGTATCGCATGCATTCAACATACAATGCATGGCCTAACCATGTCCACTTCATATAGGATGCATTACTATAATCAATGTCATCAACATATATAGGCATGACACCTTTCTACATTCCAATATCCACATGGTATGAGGTCTCTTACCTTTACCAATCCATGGAATTTACCATAAGCAAATTCTTACCCGCATGGTTCGTACTTACACCCTTGACATGACCAATTTGGTTGGTCCTTCGCAAGAGATTGCAGAATTTGCTCACCAACTTTTGTTATGGACTTTTTGCCTCATCCCTTTCTTCATAGGGTTGCTAGTCACAATTGTTAGCATCAACAACATATTCATCCGGGTCCATGTCATCATTGGTGTTCCCACTAATGCCAACATCAAATCAATGATCATCATTAGTGGTTCATTATAAATGTATATTCTTTAGTATCCTATGTATACAATACATATCCTCATGCATTTCATGCATAAAACTTAGGAAATGTAACATAGTTAGCAAGACAGGGTTTTTAGGGAAACTTCCCTTTTCAAATCCCTCATCTTTGCATGGAACTCCTTTTCCACACAACAGCTGGTTATCCTTCATAGTCCTTGCTACCTCTGGCATGCAACTTTCTAGATTTGTCCATTTGATAGCAGCGGCTGTTATTAGCACTTTGCTGCTCCATACTCAGATTCTAGTTACTTACCCTTGTTCCTTGCTGGATAAGCTTTCCAACGCCTATCCACATGCTTCATTCTGACCTCAAGTGTAAAAACCACACCACTTCTAAGAATGAAGACTTTCACCAAATCTTTGCATTTACACATAGCTGCATTTTTACGCACAACTATATTTTGGTCTGGGTGCCAACTTCAGCCACTTTGAAGATCTCATTTTTAATGCACCATTCATCTCTTATGAATCCTGGGCTTGATTAATTTGCCCAAAACACAGAATTTTCCTTTCACAAGAACAACTGTCTCAGGGGACAATGGGGGGTCAAGGGGGCTTGCCCCCTTGTGGCTTCCCTACGCCACTGCAGGGTGGGTTGAGGGCAACACCATTTTTTTTGTTGTTGTTGTAAAACTATGATTTTCACACAATCTAGCGCATAAAATATCTGCCACTTTATCATTTTCCAACCCATGAAAATTCACTGAAAAACAGCTCAAAACCCCACTGAAAAACAGTTGAAATCTACTGGGAAATCCTACGGAAAAACTCAGAATTTTCCTTCGCAGAATAGGCTCTTGAAACAACCAACCATTCCATAGAATCAGCTCTCAAACCATTAATCATTCCGTAACGGCAGCTCCTGGAATGATTTCCCTTTTCGATCAGCATCGACAGCCCTTTTGGTCGGAAGCCGAAATGTTTTCGCTTCTGCAACGGCGGCTCACGGAGCACTTTCTCCTTTCGATCGGCGGCTCTCAAACCACTTTCTCTTCTGCATTGGCGTCGGTAGCCTTTCCAATCAGAAGCCAAAATGCTTTCACTTCCGTAATGGCGGAAGCTCATTCACTTTCTTCTTCCGGCGACCAATATTTTCATTACTTAGAAAAAATTTTGAACTTTATTTTACTGCGTCGGCTATCGGTGGTCTTTCCAAATCGGAAGGCTAGTGCCTTTGGCTTCCACAATGGCAGATGCACTAACACTTTCTTCCTTCGACAGTCAACGCTTTCGAGCCCTTAAACATTTTGACGGCGTCAGTGATCGGAGGGCTTTCCCGTCGGAAGCCTAATTTATTTTTCATCCGCAACGACGGACGTCAATCCACTAACTCTTCTGCTACGTTGAAAGTCAACTTCACCCACTCTTCCGCAACGACGGAAGTTCACTTCACCAACTCTTCCGCAACGGCGGAAGCCCAATTCCGTTAACTGTTCTGAGGTGAAACACTTACTCAAATTTTTGCGGCTTTCTCCAAACGGTTCCGGCGGGCGGCGGTATTTATCATCGAAAGCCTTAAGGCTTTTGGCTTCTGCAACGGTGGAAGTCCCTTCCGCTAATTGTTCCGATTGGGGAACACTTAGACAAATTTTTCAAAATTTTGTCTTTCTTCTTTCCGCCGAATATAACACATGTCGACAGTCAGACCACTTTCCCATCGGATGCTTAGTTGCTTCTTCTTCTGCAACGATGGACGCGCAAACCATTTCCTCTTCCGATCGGCGGCTGTTTACATCGAAAGCCAAATGACTTTGGCTTCCGCAATGGCGAAGGTGCAAGCACTTTCTTCCTCCGACAGTCAATGAATTCGAGCCTTTTTCCTCCTCAATGGTGTCGGTGATCGAAGGACTTTTCCGTGGGGCGCCTAATCGTTTCTCCTTCCGCAACAACGGAAGTTCACTTCCTCTAGTGGCCCACCAACTGTTCAACACTTATGCCAAATTTTTGAAGTTTGCTGCTGTTATGCTAGACAGAGAAGGTAATCCTGCCTTCTGTGACTACATCCTTCATGGCCCATAGAGGCCCACTGCTGCAACCTTTGCTCTGATACCACTCTGTCACGTCCCCATCCCTCAACCGGCGAAGAGGACGTGACAACACCAACATGATGGGAAAACAACCCCCATGAACATAAATAAACATCAATGGTGGAATTAAAACTTACAAGCATACACAGATGCATGATGAATCAACATTCAGCGGAAGCAACACACATACATTTCCAGCATTAATCATGTTCATCATTTCTTATGAAATAGTAGATTAATTGCAGAGATAAAATAACCAGCAACACTTATCTTTTTATGAAGAACTCACCCGCAACCAGCTACGTTGCTGCAACGTTCCACCCAACCATAGGCCAGCGTGCTCATCAATCTCTCAGCAACGCTGCCACCCCGAGCTGGGCATGATTCCTCCAAGGATAAGGGTCAACGCCGGCTTACACATAGCCGAGGGGCACAATCAGCCAAACCAACACCGCTGGGTTTATCAAGCCATCAACAACCGGCCAAGCCAGCACAGTCCGAATACCAACCCCTACTTACACGCAGCAAAACAATCCCTTCACATCCCTATGAAAAAAGCAAAGACAACCAGGGATAATCCCAAACAAAAGATGAGCATAGTTCAAGTCCACCAGACAACACAGATTTTTTCTTGGCCCTGCCATGGCCAAAAAAACTCGGCTGCAACCCAAAACCAGGGTACTCCGACAACCACAAGCACACAATGAATGATAGCAGCAATCCACAGTCCCAAAACAGGGAAACCAACAGTCACGCTTTTACCAACAACAGCCACGTGAGAAAGCACAACTCACAGCCATCCCACATGGATAATTAACAGAGCTCCCAGCATAGCCATGGGAGACTCATACGCAGCCCACAACAGAAAGTGGCTCACTACGAATACACAGTGACCCAAAATGCAATTGGACACCACAGCCAACAAAACGTCGGGAGAACAATAGCCTCAAAACATAATCAGTGAGCACGGATCACAACATGGGAAAAATGCCCAAATAGTCTGTGTGTGAGTGCAACTTGCACCAAACCGCAACACACAGAGGAAAGCAAATGCACGGCCACAAATCAGTAAGGGAACTTACACAGTCTCTGAGCATGAAATGACTCCTGCACCAGAGAATCCCAAGCGACATCCATGATTTCTGTTGCTCCCGGCATGAGCAAAGCCAATGCAGAGTCCCTACGCATGAGCATGAACAAACCACGACTCTGCGCGTGAGCAGGAAACATACCATGAAGAGGATGGCGGTGGAGGTGAAGGCCAGGCATGTGAGGAAAGATGAACCGACCAGGGAAGAATGGCGTCATGGGAGAGTGGGGTGAATGGAATGTCGTGGGTGGAGTGGGCATGTAGGCAAAGGACTGACAGTCCTACCACCCCACTCCCAAAACAATAACTGCCCCAACTACCTCCATCAAGACATCAAAATGGTTGGGTGAGACAAGGGAAGGTGGAAAACAAGACAAGGTGGAAACACATGGGTTTTTCCCTCACAGACCACGGTTTGGCATCCCCCCACCCCTTATCCTTTGGAACCATGCCCTTTTCATTCAACGTTGCACTGTCGTAGCTGGTTGTGGTTTTAGTTTTATTTGATGTGCGTGTTTACATGATGCCGAATTATAATGTGCCAAATAGCACAACATAAACCATCAGCAACTACCCCTATTTCTGAAACATACACAACCAAATCGATGGTGGGGATTTCGCCTTGAGCTCCTCACCACAATTAATTACAATATATACACCATGCAAACGGGGTCGAAACCGGGGACATTACAATTTTATATCTTTTATATAATAATTTGGCGATTTTTAGGGTGAAAAATTTTTACCCCATCAAAATTGGGCGAAACATGGCTTCAAAAAATGCAAAATGGTGAATTTTTTTTGGGAGAAAAACATGGAAAAATAGCCCACTGGGCTAAAATTCGCCCCTAAAATTATCCCTATACATCAGTGGACGATTCAGATGAAGATATAGTCTTGATCGACCACTGTAATGGATTTCATTGTATGGAGATGCAAAGATGAAGAAAACCATTGCAGACTAACTGGGGAGGTTCTAACTATCATTTTCAGCAAGCAAGCCTAAGTCCCTGTTGTTAAATTTCCCAAACTAATCCACCATGCGCATTCTAACGTGTTTGCCCGATTTTTTTTGTGATCATGGTGAATCTACGAGATCATATTTTGTTAGGATTTCTGCAATTGAATTTGGCTCTGTTTCGAGGTCAGTCTCGGGAGCCCATAACACTATAAATAAGAGGTGTAGAGCATCGAGAAGGCACTTTTTCCTGGTGAGAGAATTCTAGACTATTTATGTAAAAGAGCTACCTCTTTGCTAATAAGAAGGATCATTTTGTTGGAACAAAGGGCATGCTCAAAGATTTACTCGGAATGTGTGGATGCATGTTGTAAAACAATTTCTTCTTGCTTCTGTACATCATACAGTGAGATTATTCTAACCTCCTATAACTATTTCCTTGGTCATGAATGTCTGCTATCTGTATAAATATCTGTGTTGACATGGTAATAAATGGTTTAATTATATTAGAGCTACCTCTGGTATTCTATCCGATGTGAATGTGATTATTGTGTTGGTACGACTATCTGTTAGACCTTTATAAACATTTACAGTATATTACTCTGAACTCTAAATTTGCTCCCTGTCCAGGGATATAATAGTTTATTTTTAGATCTAGATTAGACCTGCATTTAGCTTAGGCACCTACATATATTCTTTAAACAAAAATCTTATAAACGGTGGATTGGTTCGTAACGAGTAAAAGATTAAGGAACTTAATTTACGTAGCTGAAACCGTGAACCAGTTGGATTCCCCACACCAAATAGTGTTTGATCTAATTGGGATCGTTCATCGAGGAGAATCCCTACTGATTGGTCAAGGGATTTTTCTAGGCATCAACAAGACCACAATGCAGAGATTTTGAGAGTGATTGGTCATTTGAGAGATATTAGGGTTTCTTGGAGGGGTGGAGTTGAACTCTGTTGCTCCTTGTTGGCATCCTTAGAGTCCATCATAGACACCATCAACAGATCCAACGATGGATTGTATAACATAGCATTATTTAGAGAGATAAAACGCCAAGAATATGTCGATGGACTAAGCTATAATTGGATGGTCAAAGTCTTTATTAACCTCTAAACTCTACACTTCCACATTAACAGTGCCCTTGTACCAACTTGAGTAAAGCAATTTTCTTTCCTATGTGTAAAAGGATTTCACGAGGTATATCTCCCTAAGGGTTTTATAAAACTCACAAATTAGATTGGAAGCCTTACTAGTTAAGATTGGATATCTTATAAAATCCAACTTTGATATTCAAGTATATAGACAAATGGACATAAAGAAATATGCACTAAAGAAGATCTTGGGAGAAGAGGAAATTATGTTTGGTTAAGATTGGATATCTTATAAAATCCAACTTTGATATTCAAGTATATAAACAAATGGACATAAAGAAATATGCACTAAAGAAGATCTTGGGAGAAGAGGAAATTATGTTTGGTAGAACTTGATAGACAAGTTGTTTGTCATGAGACCTATGGTTGAATCGAGCATAAATATAAATATAACTATCTTTAATTAATATAAAAACTTTGTGATTATAATTTTAGAATATCTATCTCTATATATATATATGAATGAGGATTTTCCCAATTTTCTTCAATATCTATTTTGTAGTCATATTATTGATTACAATGGTGCTTGATATATATCGGTGTTGCAGCCTTGTTGCCGTGCTTTTAATTACTATTCAAGTCAAGTCAAATTTAGTACCCTTCTCTTTCCTCGTAATTTAGTTACGTTTCCACAGTCCACACATGAGTTATATCAGAAATTTAGTTTTTTCATTTTTGAAAGCAACTGACTCTGTTATTCTTTTTGAAATCAAAGGGAGTGGCAATTTCCTAAATGATCCCGAGACCTCTAAACCTCCCTATCACTTGCACCACTCTTTTTTGTGGAGATGACAATACTCCATTTTTCCATAAATCGGTTGCGCACAGGAAAAATATAAATTCCATTTGGAAAATTTATGATAATTCTGGTAATCTGGTAGAAGGTTTTGAGGCTATTGCAAAGGCTGGGATTCAACATTTCGAGACTTTGTTCAAGGAAGAAGATGACCTTCATCTGCCTAAAATTGTGCTTAGTGCTAGCTATATTCCTTATTCTATTTCTTTGGATGATAGCTTTGAGCTTATGAAGCCTGTTACTTTGCTTGATATTCAGTATATTCTTTCCATTAGTAAAAATGATAAGAGCCTGAGACTTGATGGGATCCTTGTTGAGGTTTTTAGATGTCCTTTTGATATTCTAGGTGAGGATCTTCTGAGAGTTGTTGACCTTTCTAGGGTTAGTGGAAAAATACCTGCAATCTTCAATTCAAATTTTCTTGCTCTTATCCCTAAGATTGATCAGCCTTCATCCTTTGAGGATTTCAGACCTATATCTCTGTGTAATTTTGTTTACAAAATTATTGGTAAGCTTATCTCTATTAGGATCAAATCTGTGTTGGCTAGATGCATATTCGGTGAACAGTTTGGATTCTTGCCAGGCAGGCTGATACATGATGATGTCGGTGTCATTCAAGAAGGTATGCATACCATGCATAGCAAAAGTATTAAGGTTGTTATGCTAAAAATTGATCTATCTAAAGCATATGATCGAGTAAGTTGGACCTATCTCTGAGTCATTGTCTCCAAAATGGGTTTTGCTGAGCAGTCTTTCCTGGGTTATGAGCAGTCTTTCCTCTGTTTCCTTTTCCTTGCTCATTAATGGAGTTGCAACTTCTTTCTTCAAATCTGGCAGAGGACTTAGACAAGGTTGCCCTTTGGCACCTTTACTGTTCCTTATTGTGGTTGAAGGGTTAGGAAGGGCTCTTCTTTATGCTAAAGACTGTGGGAACTATCATGGATTATCTTTTGGAAATGATATTGTATTAACTCATGTACTTTTGTGGATGATGTTGTAATGGTCAATGATGGATCCGGACAATCTCTGTCTACTTTATATGAGATTCTTATGATCTTATGTAAGGCATATGGGATGAAGATTAATAATGATAAATCTTCTTTATATTTTTCTTGTCTGGAAGACACAGTGGTTATTACTTTACAGAATATTTTTTCATTTCCTGTTTATAGAGTTGGAAATGGTATGAAGTATTTGGGTTTTTTTCTCAAACCATGTAGATACCTATTAAAGGATTGGGATTGGCTGATCATTAAGGTGGAAAAGAGGATAAACAATTGGAGCTTCCTTTGGTTATCTAAGGGAGGTAAGTTGATACTGATTAAATCAGTATTAGAGGCCATTTTAGTATTTTGGATGCACTTTTGGATACCTATGGGGGTAATTGAGAACATTAGAAAGCTTTGTTTTAAATTTCTTTGGTCCAGTAATCAAAATTCCTATGGTATGCCCTGGATATCCTAGAAGAATCTGGCTAATCCTAAATATTTGGGTGGTTGGGGACTGAAAGTTCCTGCTGTTTTTGCTAAATCCCTTGCAGCAAAAAATGTCTAGAACATTATTAATGGTTCAGGTATTTGGGTCAAAATTGCAGTGCAGAAATATATCTATCCATTGAACATATTGGAATGGATTAGATCTCCAGTTAAAAAGTAAAAATGCATTTCAATTTGCTGGAAAGCTGTGCTCTGGGCATTTGATATTGTTGGAAATTTCTTGGTTTGGAAAGTTGGTAATGGGAATGCGGTTTGTATTGGTGTAGATCCTTGGATAGGATGCAAATGACGACATTATTTACCCCCTTCCATGATTGAAAAGATGCATTTGGCAAGTTTCTTTATTTTATCTGACATTGGTATTCATGGTTTGACAGATTTATTGGCTCAACAATGGACTAATGCGGATTTTATAGGTTTTACTGACACTCAGGAGATTGATTTGTGGAATGGTTACTTATCCATTCTAAAATCTATTCATGCAAGGATTTCTATTGAGGATGATACTTTGGTTTGGAACTTATCCAAATCTGGTAAGTATAGGCCTAAAGAAGGTTATGCCCAGCTTATGCACAGGGAGTTGGATAATATCTGGTGGTGGAAAATTGTATGAAAACTTAAATGCCCATTTCAAGCTAAAATATTCAGTTGGTTTATCTTATCTAGTAAGGCATTGACATGGGATGTTCTTATTTTGAAAGGGAGAGAAGGTCCTGGTAGGTGTTACTTGTGTAAGCAGGATTGTGAATCCAATTTTCATATTGGTGTGGAATGCCCATTTACACAGTCTGTTTGGTTACTTATTGCTGATACATTAAAACTCAATAACCTTTGAAGTGGTGATTATGTGTCAGAATGTTTTAAACATTGGTGCTTAAACATGGAGGTTGCAGGATTTAAATCACTACCTATCTTAGTCTTATGGTTTATTTGGAAGGCTAGAAACAGGTCTTGTTTTGATGAATTTTTAATGACACCAGCTGAAGTATCCAGCTATAGTATGGGTATGTTTAAGGCTCTAACGCAGAATAGTTCTGTGGTTTCTATTAGAAGTATCTCTGTGGAAGTTATTGATAAATCCTTTGCTTGGGGTTACTTTGATGGATCTGCAGCAGGGGAACCAAAACTATGTGGCGCTGGAGGTATGTTGTTTTTATCTGATGTTCATTTTTTCTCCTTCAAGGCTGGATTAGAATTGGGTACTAATAATTTTGCAGAATTATGTGCCCTTAAGTTTCTTCTCTATCTAGCAAGGAGGAACTCAGTGGTTAAAATTCAGGTTTTCAGTGATTCCTAGTTAGCTATTAATTGGGCATCTGGTAAGTATCAATTAAGGAATTTAGAGCTAGCCATGATTCTACTGGATGTCAATAGGCTTACTGATTCTTTTGAATCTATTGTTTTCAAACATATCTACAGGGAAAGAAATTCTACTGCAGATACGTTGGCAAAGGCTGGAGGTAGGATATTGGAAGGATTCTGGTCAATTATGGAACATCGTGCTGATGAAGTTGTGGAAACTGTTGTCCACCGATTTCACACCAACAACATAAATCTTTCAAAAGATGTGTCCTCACTTGAGAAAGTGGGAGAGGTGTGACCTTGGGGGCAAGCACAGAGCTAGGTCCTGTCACCTACTCCTAGCTCCTTCGCTTAGGCTAACTCCTAACGAAGCCAAGGGGGTAGTTCCTAACAAAGAGTTTTCTATGGCTCAATGTTTTAAGTTAATTTTTAGATGTTTCGAATGTGGATGGGTGTTTTTTAAGAGTTATTGTGATTTAAAATGATTAATGTGATGAATTGAGCACAAGACAAAGCAATCCACATTGTTATCACTAGAATTGAAAGATAGACAAATATTTGAGAACTTCATGAAATAGATAAAGCATTCATAGATATGAATTATAATCAAACATTTGATGGACAAATGGCCCAGATTATCAACAATGCATAAAAGATAGGACCAGTGCCTATGGAGTCAACTTATCAGAGATGCTTCGTGTTAGCACTCAGAATGTACCCAGGTTGTAAAAGGTAGACTCCAAGGTAACAGCAAAACCACTTTAGAAAGAAACTGGTGTTTTCTTCTAGAGAGGGATCTCTCAATACAGATTCAACAAGACCAGATATAAAACAACATTTAAAGATTTGTATATATGGCTGAAACAATCACATAACCATTGGGCATGGAGTCACATACATATAAGGATATCACAAAGACATATACACAAGATTCATCAAAGGCAAGATAATCACTTCATCACAGTCATTCAATTTAATCCAAGTGAAACAGAAGAGAGAAGGAAACAACCCATTAATACAGAGCATCAAAGATGAATTCTATATCAACTTTAGCATAAAAATGTATAAAATATCTAAAATGATGAATAGAGCATAAACATATGAATTCTAATCACCCAACGCTGTATTTCAGATACGAAGAAGAAACAAAATGAAGTGTTACACTGGGAAAATACGATCACAAAAGGAAAGAGGCACAGACTGTGAAATCAATGACACAGGAATCTCAGATAAAATCCCTTGCATTCACTTTGTTATTCAAAATATATGTTCTCCAAAATCATTCCACAACATGATGGGTTCCAACACCCATCCTCTAAAAAAGATGCCAATATATACATAAAATAATAGATCTTCCAAGAAGATTCATAACTGAATGATCGGCTTAATTTAGAGTCTTGTAACTAAACCCCTAACTTCTAGGAATAAATTACAGCTCCAATCCTAACATATCATAAAGTAAAAATCAACTTGATAATAGGTCTTCGCCCAGTCAGCTCCTCGGTGTACAACGCCTGTCTCTACGAATGAAGTATGTATTTCGTTTTTCCAAACCTCTCCATGACTTTCCACTGCTCTGCACTCGGGGTATCACATTCCATCATCTCTCTAATTGATACTTCAAGCTCCATGTAAGCTTCATAGGACACCTTAGGGAATCCTTTTCTGATAATCAGGAACTTTTGTAGAATCTCAAAATCTTCTGTCAATTTATCCCCAATAGTTTTCCTAGTTAGGCTCTTTTCCAAATCATCTAATTTAGAGTGGTCCATGCGATTCTAAACTAACAAGCTGTGGTAGTGCTCCTGTGAAAACATTCATCCCTCCTCATCCCAAAAGGAAGGAAAGCCATCTTCAAACAGCTCCTTGAAAACTTGCTTGAAGTTATTAACTTGTGAAAGCATTTCATTGGCTTTGTCTTGGACCGTCTTCATTAAATGATGCTTGTGGATAAATTTCTTGGCCCATAGTACTATTGATATTCTGTCTTTTATCCCCATATCATGTAATTTCTGATATGTCAATGAATTTATAAAGTTCAGCGCATTCTGAGCTGTAGCGAGGGGATTTCGTTCCATATGTTCATTTACTAGCTTTAATCTTTGGTGGGCCAAATTGATCAAAATATTCTGATCATCAATAAAATTCAGATAGTGCCTAAATTTTGTAATCTTCACAGATAAAGTGTCCCAAATGATATGCTTTTCTCCCTGGAGAGGACCTTTCCCAATACTTTTCTCTTTGAGTTCATTGAATTTCTTCTGCAGCTAATTTCTGTCCTGTAATATTTTATTTTTACTTTCACTTATTTTGGCCAACTCAAACTTTATCTTTTCATTCTCTGCCTTTAATTCTTTAATTGCTTCATCTTTTAAGCTTACCTGGGATAGAGGCACCAACAAATCATCTGCAAAAAAATCATCTAATGGCTTCTAGATATTCACAATGGACAAGTCTTCATCGGTGGGAGTCTGACTCATTAACTCCTCCATAATCTCCTTCTCATCATTTTGATCCTTTTTCATCAAGGAAATTTGAGATAACAGTTCATTTCGTTCAGCCTCCCACCTGTCTTTTTCTTCCTGCAACTCAACAGCTCTCCCTTTATATTCCATCATCTCTTGATGGACCTTATCTTTCTCTTCTTGGAGAGCCAATAATTCAGAAGAGTGAACATGCTCAGTACCTGGGATCTTCAATTTTTTCTTTAAAACTTGGAGCGCATTGTCCTTTTCTTCTAGCATTCTTCTGACTGTCTGGGTGTGGTCTGAACTAACAATATCTGTTTGTAGCTTCTTAATCTAAATGGCATTCACCTTATTTTCTACTCTTTCATGTTTCAATTGAATCTCTAACTTATCTGTCAAAATTTGTAATTTATTTATCCTTACCATAGCTTGTAACAAGTCTGAATAAATGATATCACTGGTTTGTTTGTGAAGTTGTATCTTATCTGGCATACTGGTTTTATCCAACCTGATCTCCATCTCTGATATATTTTTGTCGCTTACCATAGCCAACTTAAAAGTATTTCTTTCAGCATCTCTGGCAGAAATGAGAGAATTTTTTGGAGTGTATAAACTTCTTACCTATTCTTGTTTCTTCCATAGACTGTTTTCTTTTCTCCATATCACTAGCCTTGAGATCCTCTTTTGACTTAAAGACCGGGCTTGATTCTAAACCATCCACACTTTTAGAAGAGAACTGGTTTACTTGCACAGCCTTCATTGGAACTAGAGCAACCTTTTTGAAACCATCAGAAATTTCTTCATTTAAAATTTCGCCACCTTCAAACAACTTTGCTTTTTTATGTGATCCATCTTCGTCAATTTCCATACTTTCGATTTCAAACAGACTTCTCTTAATCACAATACTAGTAGCCTCTATTTTTTGGGATGTTATGACAGGTACAGTATGTGCATCTTCATAAAACCTTGAAATCTCGGTAAACTGCAACAAATTGGCTGTTTCAGCCAGACCTTCAATAAACTAGTGATAAAACGGTTTGTTCTTGTTGGCCTACTTCCTCAAGGAGATTACATGGTGGGGATCATAATTTATCTTTGGCTCCTTTTGGAAATCCATATTCTCCAGCAATTTCTCTATGAACACTAAAGCACCTTTACTTTTGAAAATGAAAGAGCCAACCCTGAGGGGGAATTTAATATTTGAAGACTTTTTAAAAGCTCCAAAATGTTCTTCTTCAGACTGCAACCTTTGTCTCATGAATTCTAAAGAAAAAATCCTCGGGGTGAGGAAAGCAGGTAACTTATAAGGCTTCCTGGTAAATTCATATACCCTTAACACAGTGGATTCTTTATGCAGGAACCAATCTCCAATTCGGTCTTTGGGGGAAGGCTGCATCAAACATTTCTTCTCGTCCAAAACACGAGGCAATTCTTCATCAAACAACATTTTATACACTTCCGAGATAATCGAATTGGAAAATTTGAACATGTTGATTTGCTTGGGAAAATCAGAAGAACATATAGTATTCAAAAACTGCAGCTTAGTGACATTGGAACATAATAGCATGTTGAACAAGTATGTCTGAAATCTAAAGAACCAAACCTTTGGAAACTCACTTAACTGAAGATGGATTGCTTCAGCCAGGTACTCATCTAGACTAAACACAAGAATTGACTGAGATTCAGAGCCTAAGGAACTTATTCTCAATAAAAAACCAAGGATGACTTCCCCCACGCGACAATCATCATCAAGACCCAATATTTGAAAGACCAGAGATATTACTAATTGGACTTCATTTTTAAAAATATGTACAGGGTACGGTAAGAAAAGACTGTCTAAAGATTGACCTTCTTTCAGAATACTAGATAGGAATTGGCAATGGGTTTCAGTTTCACACTTCTTGTAAAATTCAGCAAGGATTGACTCATTCACTGACTCACGATTATCAGGGTAATTCTCAGGCAAATTGAGGTTTTCGCGGATGATTGTGGCATTGAATTTACAAAGTATTCAGGACGTGGACTAACTCACGATAATTCTCTGAGAAGGGGAGTAGTTAACAGCACACCATTCTGCAAATTCTGGGAAATGGAGGGTTTGTTCGAGGGTGAAGTAATACAGAAAAGATTTACATACATTCAAGACATCGTTTCCTTGTAAATTGTAACACCACAATCTCTCTTTACTGACGGAAACGCTTCCTATAGATAGGAAGGGGTCACATATGCCCCTATTTCTGTCGACCAAATAATCCTCTCTGTCATCTATAACATGCCCAGACCCTTCCAATTCTTTCTCCTGGTCCATAATTCAGTGATAAATGGCAATTAAACTGACGAATTATGGGTGTTTCAAGCCTTACCTGTTAACTGCAGCGGTGTGTTTTAAAATGATAGTCGAAGGTTGACGAATTCGCATGTCAATTTCACCCATCCAGAGCCAACAAAACACCCACGGGACAAGTGAACTTTCTTTTATAAGACCCCACTCCGGAGCGTTCCTTCGGCAGTTTGCAGGAAACCACTTTAGCCTCCGGAGTATGCCACAATTTTCCATGTGGACAGTGGTTTATATTCCGCGACCACCCTCTACCTTTATCCGCCGTGCACTTCCACACTCCGAACCCATTTGAAACCGTTGATCTAATTCACCGTTAATTTCCAACCTTTGGATTAAGTGCCACATACCCCATTCCACCAGGCGTCCTGGTCGTAACCACCATGCAAGTCTTTTCTCCGGAGGTACCCCCAACTGTTGATGTGATCAACTTTATTTCTTCGCCGTTAGATTAGATGGCACGTATCCAATTCCGCTAGGATTCCTGATCTTATCTCTCGCTTAAGTTTATGTTCTGAAATCGTTTACGACCATTGATGTGATCGACCTTTATTTTCCAGCTGTCAGATTGGGTGGCACATATCCAATTCCGCTGGGCTCCATTGTTTTAACCATCACGCATGTTCATAAAGCAGAACTTATACGGGCCATGGATCTCATCCAGATGGATCAATGGCCGTTGATCCATATATTACCTTAACCACCCACCTACGCTTATCCCGCTCGCATCTTTAGAAGAGCGGAGATAATATAAGCTGTTGATTTTCTCCTTTTCGCCTTGCATCATAGGATCTTTTGATAACTTTATCATTTTTTGCCTATCATCATACTCTTATAATATAAATTTTAACCAAGGTTCGACAAGCAACTATTATTTCTCCTTCATCATGGTCTTTTCATCCCCCTGCTAAATATATGCGTTAACAACTGGCTCCATCTGGGGATGATATCCTCCTTGTGAGGTATCAAAGAACTCATAGAATAGGTGCCTTCCTTTGATTTTTCTTAATAACTTCTACAAAACTCATCTTTTTGCTTTCATAGATATATCATTTTTATGTAGTTTTAGAAAAGGAATGGTATGCTTCCTGAATCTTAGGGCTTTCACTGCGAGCTTCAAATACACTCAGCTTACCATTCACATTGACTTGTAAAGAAAAATAAGTATTTACAGGATATGATACAAATTTTTCCTTCCTCCTTAGGATAGGTAATGCTTCAGATACCTTCCATTTACAGGGTTGCTCTCCAGAAGAACCCCATTTGTATATTCTAGTAGAAATGCATTTTTCCCTCTGTATCCAGCAACAACATAAGGTCCTACCCACATAGGATCAAATTTTCCACCCTTGTCTTCATTAGGAGCATCCCACTTTAAAACCAGGTCACCAATTTGAAACTGTTCTTCCTTGATTCTTCTGTCAAAAGTATTTTTAATTTTCTCCTGATGTGACTGCAATTTGTCATAAGCTTTATTTCTTCGTTCCTCCAGTTCGATGATCTGATTTATCCTTCGTTGTATGTGATTTGGTTCTTCTTGCTGATCTTGGAAATATCTCATAACTGGAACCCCTAATGACGATGGAAAAACCACTTCATCCCCATACACCAATTGGAATGGAGACATGCCGATTGCTCTTTTAGTGCTAATCCTGTCGGCCCAAAGAGCATATTTTAGTTTGGTGTGCCAGGACCTCTTATTATCCTCCAACAGCTTCTTGATGATCCTTACTAGGCTCTTATTTGAAGATTCAGCTAAGCCATTTCCTTGAGGATAATAGGCAGTTGAATGATTAAGACTTATGTGATACTTATGACAAAAATTAATCATTTTCCTAGATTTGAAAGCAGCTACATTATCTATTACTATCCTTTTTGGGCACCCGAATTGAGCCAATATGTTTTCTTCGAGAAAATCCATGATTACATTTTCAGTGGCTCTTCTGGTAGGAATTGCTTCTATCCATTTAGTAAAATAGTCTGTCTGTGGCTTTCAAAATCCACTTGTGTTGTCCCGAGGAATTGGGGTTTATTTCACCAATAAAATCCAAACCCCACTGCTGGAAAGGAGCTTCTACTGTTATCGGGTTTAAAGGGAGAGGAAGTACCTTTCTCTTTCCGTAAAAAATTTGGCATTGATGGCACTTACTGGTCTCTTTATACACATCTGAAAATAATGTAGGCCAATAATAGCCTGCTCTCAGAATTTTATTAGCAGTCACTTTCCATGAATGATGTCCTCCACAGTCTCCCTGATGAAATTATTTGGTAATTTGCTGAGCTTCATCTTCCAAAAGACAATTCAACAACACTCCTCTAGGGTCCTTCCAATAAAGATATAGATTTATGATACAAAATTTAGCAGCTTTCAACTTTACAGACCTGGCTCTCGACTTACTCAATCCTTCAGGTGCTTGCAAATTTTGAAGAACATATACAATATCAGAATACCATGAGGAAGCCACAAAATCAACCATTACTTCTACCTCTGTATCCAACTGATTAGCTTGATGAGAAATGAAATTAATTTGCAAAGCTTCACAATTGGAATTAGCCATCATTTTAGCTAATCCTTGTCCTTTAATCAATTTGGTAGGCTTTATTTTGATATCATACTCCAATAATGTAGCAATCCATTTTGCTCTTCTGCCTTCTGGATCTGGTTGAGTCAGGATTCCCTTTACTGCAGCAGATGGAACATGAGCAATTATATGTGAATGTAAAATATATATTCTGAAATCCTTCAATGCTTTAATTAAAGCATATGCTTGTTTCTCCATAATATCATATTTCAATTCACCATCCCTCAACATTTAGCTGAAGAATGCTATGGGTTGTTCCAAGTTCTCGTCATTTTTCTGCAATAAAACAGCTACTATAGTATATTCTGAAGCATATGAAAATATTGAGAAATATTTAGTAAAATATGGACTCACGAATATAGGAGCCTCTGAAATTGCCTTCTTGATTTCCCAAAAGGACTGTCTAGCTTCAGTATTCCATTTTATTTCATGCCCCTTTTTCAACATATTGTTGATGTTCATTAGGATCTCAGCAAAACTTGGCACAAACCTTCTCAGAAAATTCACCTGCCCCAAGAAAGATTGTATCTCCTTTTTGCTCTGTGGTTCACCTACTTTCAAAATGGCACTCACCCTTTCAGGATCAATTTTTATTCCACATTTTGATATTATATGGCCCAGCAATTTTCCCTCTTCTAATGCAAAGTTGGATTTCTTTGGATTAAAAAATATACCAAACTTTCTGCATTTCATGAACACTTTCTCCAGATGACGCAGATGCTCCCTGACAGACTTGGAGTAGACTGTTATATCATCCATGTAGATCACTACAAATTTTTCGATCTCACTTGCAAAAGCGATGTCCATAGCTCGCTGGAAAGTGGCCCCTGCATTCATCAAACCGAAAGGCATCTTTGCATACATAAAGGTGCCCCAAGGTGTAGTAAAAGCAGTTTTCTCCTGATATTCAGGTAACAATTTGATCTTATTATACCCGGAAAAGCCATCCAACATTGAAATTATTTCAGTTCCCACCACTTGCTGCAGTATATGATCCATCTTAGGTAGAGGATAATTATCTTTCTGTTGAGGCCTGGAAAATCGCAGGCGATGACAGAAAGGGATTCTCCCCAATCAACGTTCCCAACTAGCCCATTGATTGTTTGGTATAGGGAATCCGTCCGGTTTTGCGGTCCGGCTACCGTAGGTCAAACACAAACAAAGGCTTTACCGGTTGCGGCTCGGTCCACTAGAATTTGTATTTTAACTTAAGAATGATATGCAAGAAACAAACTAAACATGCAGGGTGGTGAAGGATGCAGGGAGCAGTCACAATGTGATGCGCAGGTTCTTACCTCTCATCTTAGGCTCACCAGCACCTGAATCACACATGCATCTATGCATTGACCTAGCTATCTATCTATCTATTTATCTCTATCTACCTATCCCCGGGGAGCCAAATTGTATTTAATAAATATGAGTAATGTGGATGTACACACATGATAAAAGCAATTACAGATAGCTGACATTTACTTTTACAAGCATGAACAAAGAAAGATATTTCCACAACCAGATAGCTAATTGTTTAATGACAAGCATCCATTACTCATGGTGGTTATTTCATAAAATAAATCAGAAATCATCTAAACAAAGACATAGGTCATCAAGTTAGAACGATCTCACGATTCATGGACACAATTCTGAAAAACAAAGTAGTTCATCTTTCGACTATCCATGACAAAACATTTGAAACTCCACCGATCTTCTTTCAACAGGAAAACTGTAAATTTTTTATTGCAAAAGGAAGTAGCTCTTTTTACAATACGTCATCACCAGTCTTACTGGGGAAAAAATCCCCTCTTCTCTCTATGCTTCCTACTTTTATACAAAAAGGCAAAATGGTTGGGCTGCCCAAAGTGACCTTTGGGCTTCCCAACCTTTAGTTTTCCCAACGCCTCCTTTTCAAAAGCTTTTACAAAAATTATTAAATTATTACAAAGTCGACCGGTCCTTTATGAGGAGGGTCCTGCCTAACCATCTAAGAACTTCTTCCACGCTGTTGCTTCAGTAGCAATGCCTTCAAATGCACATGGCTCTAGGAACTGAATGTTGATTTCAAACTTTTCAACTTGGTTCTTGATGGCCTTGACCCTTGCTGGGCTCAACCGAAGCTGATCTTCTAGAAACTGCATGCTAACGGCTGCATGGCCTACCTCGTTCTTCAGTACTAGGTCATCAATGGCTCTAATTTGCTGAGTTCTGGCCTCTGCATCTTGATATCTTTTCTGTAATATTTCCATAAAGGCCTCATGGTCCAGGAACTCTTCAAGCCTATGCTCAGCCTCTGTTTGACATCGGTTGTACGTATTCAGGAGCCTTCTGAAATACTCTGAGCATGCTCCCTGTGTCTTTTTTACAGCCCTCTTGAAGTCTTCTGCAGTACTGATGGCGAACTCTACCAAGTTGTGATCTCTCTTGAGGGCTTGATGGTATTTTGCTGGTAGCCCTTCTGGAGTTTTGGCATCATCTTCCAGCCTTGCCATTCTGGCACTCAAGACCTCAAGAACCTCCTGAGATCGATCAACGAATTATGAGGAAGTTTCCATGATCTCTTCTAGCCTGCTGTCAATCTGAAGGACTTTGCACCTCTCCTCTTCCAGAGCAGTCTGTAGTTGTAGCATTTGAGCCTTTTGAGCGAGGATATATTCTTTAAATGGCTGCAGATTTACCTGATGTTCCTTAGCCACCTCCGGATTAGCAGTCAGAGAAGCAAGCTGCTCTTTCAGTTCTTTAGCGTATGAATCATTGGACTCATAGATGATCTTTATCTGTTCCTCTAGATCTTCCACCTTTGCCAGTAACTATTCCTTATCACTCTTTAGAGTTTGGGCTTCATGTTCTACATTTTCTAGGGAATCCTGTGCTATTCCCTTTGCTTGCATCTCCACTTGAAGGGTATAGACTTCACCTTTTGAGGATTCCAGTTCCCTTTGCATGTGCTCATATTTCCTCTTGAGTCTATTACCTTCATCCCTTTCTTTTCTCAGTGTGTCTTTTAGCTGAGCAGAGGTCTTCTTAACTGACTCTAGTTCAATCATTACCTGGTTTATGTTATCTACGGAGGCATCGATTAGTGCATCCCCGGTTCTTATCGTGAGCCTAGGATCCTTGTCTATCCCTAGCATGACGGTTGTATCTGTTACCATCCTCCCTGATAGGTCTTTTGCTTCAACTTTCTTTTCATTCCTCCTCATTATTCTTTTGGTGGCCCTGTCATAATAGACAGTATTGAAGTCGAGGACTTCTTCACTCTTTTTCTGGATGAAAGGCACTAGCTGGAGCGTAGGAGTCACCAGGGTTCTAGCAGCAAGTACTTGAAGGATTTGTACCTCGGGGTTTGCCTCCTCCTGGGTCTGTCCTGTTGATGTTTCAGCAATTGATTGTTGTGGCAGCTCTGGTTTTTAGCCTCCTGCTTTTGGAGCTCTTCATCTAGCTTTCTTTTTGCTTCCTCAACTGCCTGTCTAGATACCTCTTGTGCTTTTTCAGCTGCTTCTTGGGCAGCTTTTCTTTTTTCTTCTTCTCCTTTCTACAGCCATTCTGCAGCTTCCTGTTCTAGCTTTTGGGCCTCTTCCTGTCTCCTCTTGGCCTCTTCTTCAGCTCTGGCTTGATCAGCTTTGGCTTGCTCAGCCCCTTTTCCACCCTTGGTGGGGTTCTTAGGCTTAAACCTCCTTCTCAGAGCTGTCAAGTTAGGGGCACTTCGGAAGACAGATTCTTCCTTGTCAAAGTGGTGAGTGTACTCAAAATGTACTTTATGTTCTTTGCAGTGCTCTACCATTTTACCATGAGTATCATTCCTTCGAAAAGGCATCTCACCAAAGTGGAACTTCCCCAATTCTTCTATGAACTCAGCAGCTTGTTTTACCTTGGCAAATCTGTAGCTACCTAGTTTGAATGGCATTGGAGGATATGTAGCCTTCTTTTGCTCAAAAAGGTAATTCCCTATTCCATCAATGAATACCTGCCTGACTGCCTCTTTATGAAGAACATAATCTGTTACGTATTTGGGAAGTAGTAAGGGACATTTCGTGCCACCAAACATTCTGATGTACATGCCATTCTCAGTCAGGAAATAGTCTACATGCCCTTCTATTACTTGCGTATCCTCCTCTGACATATAGTCACATTCCTTCCGGAAGATGAGTGTGTAGAGTGGCATGATGAACTACTCGCAGAACTCCCTGTAGTGGCTATGGTACTGCTGAGCCCATAATGGTCTATAGGTGGCATAGACATGCATCCTTTCCCTGTCCCAGACACACTTGAGACCAGGGAACGGCTGGTTGCACAGTATACAATCTACCAATATCGAGCTCATGTAGAATTCGGACTTTTTCTTGGATTCTCCTCCCAAGGCAGCAGCCACGCAAGAAGAAAGACTGCTTGATACTAGGCTGGCCCAATTGAAGACTGTTCCTTGGGTTGCTACGTGGAACATAATGGGTATCCATTTAAATTTGAAGAGTCTTCCATGGGCTCTCCCGAAGATCCTATTCAGCATCAGGGCTATAAATCTGTAAGGAGCCCTCAAGCTTGTTGTATCATACTCTCCAGTTGCTTTGTGTCTGTACAGCTTTCCTGGCAAGAGCATTCTCTTAAGGGTTTCTATCAGGTCCATTCTGATGTTATCCAGCTAAGCATCAGATAGAAATATTTGAGGTTCTGGCAGATGATAGGCCAACGCCACATATCCTGGGCTAAATGCAGCATAGCCCTGACCTTCCACATTTCCTATCAGCATGGTGGCTGTATTTGTATGGGGAAGAATCCATCTAATCACCTCAGAGCAAGGGAACAGCTCTGGTTTGGTAGCCACCTTCATGATGGCGTATTTTTCTATGTTTGCATAGATGGGTTCTTCTTTGAGACCCATGTCGGGGGCCTCCCTTCAAGAAATTAATCTATAAATCTCACCCCATTTGTACTCGGGCTCCACACCCAAAACACATTGGGTGTCTTCATATGTGTATTTAGTCTTTGTGATGACCTCTACATCTGGTTGTTCTTCGACCATAGGGGCCTTCTTCTTCTGCCTTTTAGACATTGTAAATTCCTCCTGCCATGTATAACTTTGTGACATTAAGCAATTCGAATTGCAAACATTATGCAGAAGTTTATTCCTTCTCAAGTGTATCATGATAGTAACCAGTCAATGGAATTAAGACATAAGCCCTTTGGGTTGAATAATCAAACTAGTATGCAAATCTGTGCAATGTACTATTATCCTGTGTCTAGTATGATAATGATCCGTGCAACAAATGCATGCATTGTACAGCCCTATAATTCTCTGAAACTAGGATGCAGTATTCTTTGACCTGCTCTATATGAAGCATACACAGTTCTGGGCAATAAAATGAACAATCTACTGCTGCTGCATAATACTAAACTTATCAACTATGCTTGAGCCAGCACTAAATCTACACTATTATGTGACATGCCATTTTCCCAAGATAGCAATACATTGAAGCAAAAACATGTAAATCATATGCATGGTGAAACATTAAGCTATTATTCTAATGCATAGCAAACATAGAGAAGGATTGAATGCATCAAGCTCGTGCCAGTCAACACTTTAACCATAAAACCCAACAGACCCAAGACTAATGAAGATTCATGCGGCTTATGATGGAAAATTTATATTAACTTGACTATACATTTTTCTCTACGCAGGGATTGTATGAACTTTCTGCACCCGTTACTCCCATAAAACACTACCCAAACTACTTTCAGTTAACGCACTGTAACGACGACACCTCCCCTTTAACTAGCTAGGGTTTTAGGTGACGGAGCACAAAAGGCTGCGAGGAGTGGTGCAATCGACACAGGCTATGGCTTGAGCTGTGAAGGAAAAACACTGGTGACCGTAAAAATCCTCTCAAAAACCTAGCCCCCCCCGGCAAACTACGGGTTCAACATCAAGCTTCGGCGAGGCCACGCAGAGACGCGTAGGTAAACGGCTAAGGCTCAAAAGCCGGGTAATGCACCATGGAAACACAGTCGACCCAAAAACCCCCCAAAGCAATCCTCAAAACTATATATCTTCTACCTAACACGACTGTGCAGGAAAGTTTGGTGCAGACGGCGTAACGGCCGTCTGCGCCGAAACCCCCCAACTCCTACGTGCGCGAGGCGGTAAGCCAAATAGGCAAAAAAATAAAATGGCTCAAAGGTTAAGACGCCTCCCCCCAAGGTCAAAAATTTAAAACCCACTCATACAAGCTTATAACCTAGCTAAAAGAGGAAAACCGCCGGTAGCATCCAAACCACGGGAGAAGGCCATGAACAGCTTAAGTGTAACAGGAAAAGATGAAAAGGCCTACCTGGTAACCCGGTGAATACGGTGAGTCGATGACGGTAGGAATTCTACCTTTGCCACTTGGAAGCTAGTACAGCGACAGCAGGAACCTTCATTCCTGACAGCTCAACGTGACAATGCTTGGCGGTGACAAAAATAACAATAAAAAAACCAAACCGTCGTCCCCGCTATATATAAACTCTCACATGTGCGAGGAGACAAGGAATCGGGTATCGGAGCGTTCTCACATCGGCAGCCGAGAGTGATTCTCCCTCCGTAATGGTAGATGGGCACAATGTTTACCAAGCTGGGTATGCACAATTGGCGGGCAAAAAATCAAACGATCGGTCGTCGGACATATTTCCAATCGGGAGGTGAAAGCTCAGACTCAACCGCAACAGCGGAATAGAAGATGGCGAAAGATTCCGATTTTGTTACATGCGTTGGACGTCGGGAGGATTTCACATTAGATGGTGAGAGCTCATGAGCCTCCACAACGGCGGGATGAAAGATCGAAAGATCATCCAATTTCTAATTAAACAAGCGCCCGCCGTAAATAAAAAGATCGGCAATTAGAAGGTTCTGCAATCGGGGGAGAAAACTTCAAAAGAGCCACAACGGCAGAAAACTTAAGCAAAACAACTTTCGATTTCAACAAGATTGAAGTACGTTCCACAGTAGGAAGCCAGCAAGTTTCCAAAGGCTTTTCGAGGCAGCAAGTAGAGCAACCCAGGAATTAAAACAAACACTCTGAGAAAACATTGCATCAAAGGAAGAAACAGGCTAATCCAAAACAAAGGAGGGTCCCAAATTTTTTTTAGAATTTTGGGAAAATGTTGCAGCTGCAACACTTTCATAGAGACTTTATTCAAATTGTGGAAATCTATGCACAATCTTATCTCTCTATTCTTTTTCCTGACAGGAACCAAGTTTGCAACCCATTTTGAAAACCTCAGCGTTACAATGATCTTGGCATCAAATAGCTTTTTGATTTCTTTCTCAATAATAGGCAATAGTTTAGGATTTATTCTTTTGAGCTTCTGTTTAAAAGGTCTCTCCCCAGGATTTATAGGAATGGTATGTTGTATGATAGAGGTATCATACTCTTTGAGATCCTCATAACTCCAAGCAAAGACATCTGTATATTTTTTCATTAATTTCACATACTCTTCTTTTTCTTTTTCAGGTAATTTCTTGGACAACTTCACAATCTTAGGATTTTCTTCGGTACCAATATTATTGTCTTCGATAGCATCATCAATAGGCTTCACTTTTGGATTTTTAGCCACATCGTTTTGATCAAAAAGCTTTTCTAAAGGGATTAGTCCTCTTGGTATGAAATTGTTTTTTAACTGGATGATATCCTTACTTCCTAGGGTCCCTTTCAATTTTTTAGTGCTATTCCCCTCCTCCTTAAGTTCTTCATCATCTTGAATACTCTCATCATTGTCATTCTCAATGTCAATAGGAGTATTCACAAATTCTTTTGAGAGCTCCAGGAATCTTCTGATTTGCATATCATCCTCAAACACTTGCCAATATTTAGAGTTATCAGGAATAGACGGTCTATTCACAATTTCCACCTGGTATTCCCTCTGACCAGCAACAGGGATTTCAAATTTTCCAACAGCCACAGCTAAAGAATTAGCTACCAAATTTTCAAGTCTGGGGACTACTTGAATTGTATGCTCTGTAAAGAAATTTACCAACATATCCCATACTTCATTTCTATAAGCTCTCATCCGAGGATGCCTGGTTTGATAGCTTTCATTTATTTGGTTTATCACCAACTCGGAATCTCCTAAGATTCTTATTTTTTGAGCTCCTAAATTTTTCAAACCATGTAATCCCAATAGTAGAGCTTCATATTCTGCCACATTATTTGTACATTCAAATGTCAATTTGTATGACAAGGCTTTGAAATCCCGAATAGGTGAAATTATGTACACACCGGCTCCAGCACCTATCTTTGCAGCAGACCCATCAAAGTACATAATCCACTATCCTTATCTTTTTTGCTTCACTTCCAAAGCATCCTATTCTATAATTTCCTTTTCCCTATTCTCTTCAGACTTCTTCTGCAAAGCCTCTTCTACATCATGTGGAATAGCATCATTAAAGAAAATGGAGGACCCCAAATCAGTATCAACAGCATAAATGTGATGAATTTCAGGTTTATCCTAACTGCTTACTACATATGGAGTTCTCTTTTCACTATATAATCTTTTGTTTCCATCTTGAACAGGAATCGTGGCATACGACATATCCATCTGTAAACTGCCCTTTAGTTTGGAAGTCCAGGATCTTGACAACAGCACCTCGAACTTTGGTGGGATATCTACCGCTACCACATCCATAACTATAGTTTTAGAAGGAAATTTGTTTAGGGTTACCACCATGTCTTTAATTAATCCAAGGCATTTTACTCTCTTATAATCAAAAGAGTACAGATCTTTATAAGGTCTTGTGACCTCCAATCCCAGACTTTCTACCACTCCCTTGGGCATTAGATTATGCGATGCCCCTGAATCCAGCATAGCATTATGGACCACTTTATCATGCACATTTAGACTTAAATAGAAAGGAGGAACTTCTTCACCTTCCATATTTTCAACTTTTGATCCAAATGAAATAGCGGGATTATCATCATTCAGTTCTAAAATGTCAGACTGCCGTTCTCCTTGATTTTTGACCATTTTTGTGATAGTATCCCTATACTCAATGTTTCTCAACAATTCATTAAACAGAACAGATATTTTTAGATTTGAAAGCTCATTTTGTAAATTAAAACCAGCACCAATCTTTTCCACATCAACTGGAGTCGCCTTCTTTATTATTTTATCTCTTTGTACATCATCTTCAACCTCTTTATTTACAAAATATTATTTTTGTAGTTCTTTTCCCCTTTCTACATTTAAAGAAGTAGAGGAAGGCTGATTTGGGTTCACCTTCCCTTTATTTATGAGAACATCCCTGTTCCTCAATCTGATTTTCCTCTGCACATCATCCATAGCATGTAAATATCCTCTTTGATACAGCTCATTCTCCATTTCAAATTCTTCATTCCCACCTTCCTGTTCAAACATGTTATGCTCCTCTTCAGTGAGATATATCTCTGAATCCTGCTCCCCAAAAAGGTGAATTTCATTTTCAACTGGGTCTTCTTCATCAGCAACATAGTTTTCAAGAAAAGGTGGCTGAATTGGCTGTTCTTCCTGATTTCTTGGATTCTTCATGTCTCTCTGCTGGTTTTGGGGAGGAACAGGGGGATTGGGTCTTCTAAAATTTGGATTCCTGATTTGGGGATCCCCTTGCTCTCTGTTGAAAGTCCTAGTAGCCATAGTTAATCTATCCATCAACTTTTCCATGGTTTTCAACATCATTTCAAATTTAACATCAGCAGAAGAGGATGAAGTAGAAGGAAAATTCTCTTCTTTTCTCCTCCTATCCAAATCCCTATGTTTCATCTTTCCACTCACCATCATGTTAGCTTCCACTTCTAGGGAATCAGTAAACATGGTAGCAAGAGTTGTCGATTTCCTCTCGCGTAATGAGAATTCAAAATCATTATCAAAGGCCCCAGCATAATGTAGTTTAGCAGCTGCAGGAGAAGGTTTTATATCTTCTGGAATAGAGTTATAAGCCCTCATGAATCTGCTTGAAAATTCATGAACAGATTCAAAACCCCCTTTTTTGAGACTGTTATACTAAGATAAAAGTTGCAGAGGATTCTGTTTGTCATCCCACCTGTCCAGGAAAGCATTTTGGAAGGCCTGAAAATTTGCTATAGACCCGTTTGGCAAGTCTTTGAACCACTTCTTTGCCTCTCCTGACAAACTTTGGGAAAATAACCACATTTTAACATCAGGATAATCAACTTCTTCTAAGTCAATAAAATCTTCAAACTTGGCAACATGCTGTTTCGCGATTATATCACCCTCTCCATCAAATAAAGAAATTCTCTGAGAATAATTTTGAGGGAGATCATGTAATACAACAGGCAGATGCAAGGGAGAAAATCTGGCGGCCATTGGTCTGGGTGGGTTCATAGGAACTGAATAACTTTGAGTACTTTGAGAGGTAAATGTGTCAGCTTTGGTGGTTCATTGTAAATCTCTCTAGAGGGAATCTAATAGATAAGATTCTAACCTACGAGGATTGAACTCAGTATTTTTAAGGTCAGATTCAGATTTAGTTCTCAACAAGTTATTTCCAGTATTAACTCCCCATTCTGGTTTAATATTGTGGAAATTGAACCAGGTGATAGATTAATTTTACTCACAACAATTAACAATTGATCATGCAAAATCACTCACAAAGAGATTGAAAATTGGAGCTGAACACTAAACTGTATTAAATCAGTGTACAATAGCCAACCCTATAATAACATAGGTTGCTGAATAAATAACATACATCAGGGATTTGAATGCATGAGGAGAAATTCGAATCTAGCATAAAGCAGGCTTACTAAAAATAAGCAAATCCCCCATAGGTGTAAAAAGCTGATCCCAAATCGTCATGGAGCTCACGAATTGGAAAAAAGGCTTAGGAAAGATAAAGAGTGGTTGAATGGTAGCTCATACATGCTTTTTCATGGAGAAAAGAGAGGAGGATGTGTAGGACACAAAACAAGTCAACCTCACCTAGTCTAGCTTTTCCTTTTGCCTTAAAACACTGAAAAAGCAGGCAATAAAGCAGAAAAAGCAGAAGGGCACTTAGGAGGCCAGGAATAAAGTAGATTTGATTCCTTGGGATTTCCCATGCACTACATGAGTCAAATTAGGCAAGTTTTACCACTATGGATAGGTAAAAGACAACTTGCACAAGGTGGGACACATGAACTAGGCTAATAAGACAGAAATAATTAAATTAATGCCTAAATGGGTAAACTATGGGTTGATTATTCTAACACCCCCCTTTAAGCCTGACTTATGAGTAATATATCAGAAAATTATAGGGCCTAGCAACAAGGATTAGTCACCCTTTACATACTGCATGTCCAAATAAACAAGGAAAGAGGCAAAACCAACTTGGGAAAATCCTCCCTTAAACATGGACTGTAAAACAAAATTGTAGAATCTTGTCTTCACTCATGCTTTCATAGCATGATCAGCAATCCCTAGCAGTGATTTGAGATTACTGAAGGTCTTCGCACAAAATGATTTGGTGAAGATATCAGCTACTTGTTCTGAAGATGAACAGAAGAGTAGGTGAATGGTGCCATCATGCACAAGTTATCTGATGTAGTGCATATGGATCTCAATGTGTCTAGTTCTCTGCTTCTGAACTGAATCTTTGCAGATTTGAATGGTACTCTGGTTATCACAGTAGATGGTAGTTGAGTACTCTAGTTCGAAGCCACACTCTCCAAGTAAACCCTGCAACCATAAACATTGAGTTGCTGCATTAACAACTCCTCTATACTCTGCTTCTGTAGATGAGAGTGCAATGGCACTCTGTTTCTTGCTTGACCAGCTAATTGGACCTTCTACAAGCATGAACACATATCTTGAAGTGGACTTTCTATCTGTTCTATCACCTTCCCAATCACTGTCAGTAAATCCAATCAAATCAAGATCAGATTTTTCTTTATAGAAGATCCCATGTGTCCTTGTTCCCTGAACAAAGTTAAGGATCCTTTTGGCTACTTTCCAATGGATCTCTTGAGGCTGATACATGAATCTAGAAGCCACACTTACTGCATAACAAATATCAGGTCTAGTATGTGTCAAATACAACAAACATCCAATCAATTGCCTATACAGTGTATTGTTTACCATCGGTAAAGAATCAGCTTCTTCTAGCTTCACTCCTGAAAGGAAAGGAGTTTTGCTTGCTTTGCAATCCTTCATTTTGAATTTGTTCAGAAAGTCCAAGGCATATTTGGACTAGTGCACCTTGATTCCAGCTTTGCTTTGAGCAATCTCAAGCCCCAAAAATTGACTTAAGAGCCCCAAATCTGTCATGGAGAAGGCTTGGTTCATAGCTCCTTTTAAGGAAGCAATCTCAGCCTGTGAGCTTCCTGTAATGAGGAGGTCATCAAAATATAACACAATTATCATTAATGAACCATTAACTAACTTCAAATATACATTTGGATCTGATTTGCACCGAACAAAATTCAGTGATAGCAAGAAGCTATCGATCTTGGCATACCAAGCCCTAAGGGCTTGCTTTAGCGCATACAATGACTTTCTCAACATGCACACAAGAGAAGGGTTAGTAGAAAAACCTTGAGGCTGCTGCATATATATCTCTTCAATGAGATCTCCATTCAGGAAGGCACATTTTACATCCATGTGATGTACCTCCCATTGCTTTGAGGCTGCAATGGCTAAGGCTAGCCTGATGGAATCCATCTTTTCCATTGGGTCAAAAGTCTCATTGTAATCTATGCCATGAACCTGTGAGTAGCCCTTGTCTACCAATCTGACTTTGTACTTTAGTGGCGAACCATCAGCAGCAAATTTGGTCTTATATACCCACTTACACTGTACTAGTTTTCTCCCTGGGGGAAGATCCACTAGCTCCCATGTGTTGCTCTTCTGGAGTGAGCTGAACTCCTCCTTCATGGTTGTTTTCCATCTTGGATCTCCTACTGCTTCTTCATATGTTTGAGGATCAAACTCCACCGTCAAATAGCATTTTTCAGCAAACATAGGATCCTTCATGCACAGACCATTCTCAAATTGAGATCTAGTCCTCCTTGGGTCATTGGGATCCCCAACTAGCTCACCTGCTGCATGTAGTGTCTTGGATTCCCATTTTGGCCTTGTGGGGCTTTTAGGGTCTGCAATAAACTCATCTCCATTAGACAAATTAGAATCAACATGTTCAACAAACTCTTTACTTACTTCTTGAGGTTCAGGTGGTGAAGAGGCTTCACCAACTTCCACTTCTGCAAGGGGTTCTTCTTCAAACTGAACACACCTTTCGATGAAGGCTTTGTTTGTGCTCAAATTTATCAACTTGTACCCTTTTGAATCTTTAGATTATCCAACAAAAAGACACTCTTGGCTTTGGGGCTGCAAAGCCTTCCTCTTCTCTGTCGGGATTCTAGCCCAAGCCTCTGAGCCAAAAATCCTGAAATGGGTCACATCTGGCTTGTGCCCACTCCATGATTCAAAGGGATTCATAGCATCAAGATGTTTGTGAGGCACCCTATTCTGAATATAGGCTACACAGTTGATAGCTTCGGCCCAGTACTTTGGTGGCAAAGTTTTGGCCTCCATCATGCATGTTTCCATCTCCTTCAGTGATCTGTTCTTCCTCTCATCAACACCATTTTGTTGTGGTGTGTAAGGGATAGAATGTTGTATCTGAATACCTGCATCTGCACAATAGTTAATAAACTCAAAATTGACATACTCACCACCATTTTCAGATCTGAGGGCCTTGAGTTTCCTTCCAGACTGGTTTTCAACCAAAGCCTTAAAGACTTTGAATAGGCCAAAAACTTCAGACTTGTGTTTCAGGAAGTGAACCCAGCAATACCTGGAAAATTCATCAATGAAGGTCAATGAATATTTTTCCTGACTCATTGACATATGAGGGAATGGGCCAGCAACATCACTGTGGATCAGCTTAAGGGGTGCAGAGGTTCTCTCATGACTAGCTCTCTCAAACTTATGCTCTGGGTGTTTTCCTAGGATACAACCTTGGCAGACTCCTTTGGAAAATTTTATCTTGGGCAACCCTATGACCATCTCTTTTTCACTAAGATCAGAAAGATACTTCTAATTAAGGTGGCCAAATATTTCATGCCACAGCTTGCTGGCTTCATTAGCATGAATAAGAAGAGTAGAGGGGTTTGAGTAAGGTAGGAAGTGTGAGAACATGTATACCTTTTGAGCATGATTCGTAACTCCTTTTGCAATGACTCTACTAGTTGAAATCTCTGTGATCTCAACTTCATCGGGGGAGAATATGACCTTCTTAGGAGACCCAGTGTGGGTCATCTGGTACACTGACAGGAGGTTGGAGGCGAGACCAGGCACATACAGCACATTGTTGAACTGACCATGATCAAGATCTATCCTTCCTTTGCCTTTACTTTCAGTGAGAGAGTCATCTCCCAGTATAATAGATGGTCCTTTCGACATATCCAGTGAGGAGAAGGCCTCCTTAGTAGAAACCATGTGTCTTGAAGCTCCAGAATCAATGATAAAACTGGGTGAGCTTGATGTGCCAGCAACTAGAGCATGAACTCTCTCTCTCTCATCTGAACTTGATCCTCCTTCTCTCTTCTTTGAGATTTCTGGAAGGGAGATGCCATTCTTCTGCAGGAGATTGGTCAGCATGTCTATCTACTTTTTCATACAAGAGATTTCAGAGTGATTGCCCTTATTGCAGTATGCACACTTGTTCATTTCACCTTCGTTCTTCTTCTTCTGGTAATTCTTCTTGGGACCTTGTTGATCCTCCGGAGACTGTTTCTTGTCTCTCTTTTGCTCAAGTGGCTTTTTAGCTTTCTTTTTACTTTTTGAATCCACCCTCAAATGTCCAGCAATCAAAGCTTGATCTTTGGATGGTTTGATGGTGCCCATCATCACCAGCTTGTCCTGTTCTTGTGTGAGAGATTCCATGAAATCTACAAGGCTAGGCATCTTCCAGGTTTGAGCTGTCAGTTTTGTGGCATAGAAGGTCAAAACACTAAATAATCAGGGCCCAGCTTTGAGAGGATGGCCAGTACGAGCTGATCATCTTTCTTTTCGATACCACACTGTTTCAGCTGCAAAACTAGTGCTTTGAACTTGGAGAAATATAGCTGCAGGGATTCAAAGCTCATTGGAATCAGAGAAATCGGCTCATTTTCGATTTGATGTCCCCTCATCTCATCTGTCTTTCCAAAAAGATCAACAATCTTCTCCCATACTTCATTCAGTGATCTCAATCCATCATGATGGAAAAGGAGGTCTCTGGAAATACTTAGACACAGGAGGCCATAAGCCTCATCCCTCCTGTTGTGCCATTTTATCTTCTCTGCAGCTACATTGGGCTCTGCTTCTGTTTCCATCGTCACCTTGTAGAGGCCTTTCACTCTCAACAGTATCTCCATCTCTACTTTCCATTCAAAGAAATTGAAGGGAGTCAAGATAGTTTTCTGTGATTGATCCATAGCTTAGAAAATCTGTCTCGGCTGTCAGTAGAAGGCTCCCAGTCACTGATGTCGAACCTGCAAAACAATTTTTGAAGGAAAGAAATAATCTAAAATGGATCTGATACCATGTGGAAATTGAACCAGGTGATAGATTAATTTTACTCACAACAATTAACAATTGATCATGCAAAATCACTCACAAAGAGACTAAAAATTGGAGCTGAACACTAAACTGTATTAAATCAGTGTACAATATCCAACCCTGTAATAACATAGGTTATTGAATAAATAACATACATCAGGGATTTGAATGCATGAGGAGCAATTCGAATCTAGCATAAAGCAGGATTACTAAAAATAAGCAAATCCCCCATAGGTGTAAAAAGCTGATCCCAAATCGTCATGGAGCTCACAAATTGGAAAAAAGACTTAGGCAAGCTAAATAGAGGTGGAATGGCAGATCATACATGCTTTTTCATGGAGAAAAGAGAGGAGGATGTGTAGGACAAAAAACAAGTCAACCTCACCTAGTCTAGCTTTTCCTTTTGCGTTAAAACACTGAAAAAGCAGGCAATAAAGTAGAAAAAGCAGAAGGGCGCTTAGGAGGCCAGGAATAAAGTATATTTGATTCCTTGGGCTTTCCCATGTGCTACATGAGTCAAATGAGGCAAGTTTGACCACTATGGATAGGTAAAAGACAACTTGCACAAGGTGGGACACATGAACTAGGCTAATAAGACAGAAATAATTAAATTAATGTCTAAATGGGTAAACTATGGGTTGATTATTCTAACAAATATAAGAATCTTGTGATTATGATGAGTCGAACAAGGGAAAACCTAACTTTTCTTTATTTTCTCTCTTAAACAACTTTTCTATATCTTCAAAACTTTTCAAGATTTCAGTGTCAGAGTTACCTCGCGTGTGTCTTCTTGAAGCCAGGATGACTCCTTAATATTCGAAAAAATCAGACAATGGGGTTGCCAGGACAAATATACAACCTTCTTTTCTTGATAAGAATTTATGTTTGCCCTCAGAATTCTTCCTTTAAAGATTGTCGTTCTCCCAGGGCAGATATGCTCATTCGTTCCCCAGCAATGGCGCCAGTTTGTTAGCACTCAGAATGTACCCAGGTTGTAAAAGGTAGACTCCAAGGTAACAACAAAACCACTTTAGAAAGAAACTGGTGTTTTCTTCCAGAGAGGGATCTCTCAATACCAATTTAACAAGACCAGATATAAAACAACATTTAAATATTTGTATATATGGCTGAAACGATCACATAACCATTGGGCATGGAGTCACATACATATAAGGATATCACAAAGACATATACACGAGATTCATCAAAGGCAAGATAATCACTTCATCACAGTCATTCAATTTAATCCAGGTGAAATAGAAGAGACGAGGAAACATCCCATTAATACAGAGCATCAAAGATGAATTCTATATCAACTTTAGCAGAAAAATGTATAAAATATCTGAAATGATGACTAGAGCATAAACATATGAATTCTAATCACCCAACGCTGTATTTCAGATACGAAGAAGAAACAAAATGAAGTGTTACACTAGGAAAATACGATCACAAAAGGAAAGAGGCACAGACTGTGAAATCAATGACACAGGAATCTTAGATAAAATTCCTTGCATTCACTTTGTTATTCAAAATATATATTCTCCAAAATCATTCCACAACATGATGGGTTCCAACACCCATCCTCTAAAAAAGATGCCAATATATACATAAAATAATAGATCTTCCAAGAAGATTCATAACTGAATGATCGGCTTAATTTAGAGTATTGTAACTAAACCCCTAACTTCTAGGAATAAATCACAGCTCCAATCCTAATAGATCATAAAGTAAAAATCAACTTGATAATAGGTCTTCGCCTAGTTAGCTCCATGTCTTCGCCCAGTCAGCTCCTCGGTGTACAACGCCTGTCTCTATGAATGAAGTATGTATTTCGTTTTTCCAAACCTCTCCATGGCTTTCCACTGCTCTGCACTCGGGGTGTCACATTCCATCATCTCTCTAATCTATACTTCAAGCTCCATGTAAGCTTCATAGGACACCTTAGGCAATCCTTTTCTGACAATCAGGAACTTTTGTAGAATCTCAAAATCTTCTGTCAATTTATCCACAATAGTTTTCCTAGTTAGGCTCTTTTCCAAATCATCGAATTTAGAGTGGTCCATGCGATTCTAAACTAACAAGATGTGGTAGTGCTCCTGTGAAAACATCTATCCCTCCTCATCCCAAAAGGAAGGCAAGCCATCTTCGAACAGGTCCTTGAAAACTTGCTTGAAGTTATTAACTTGTGAAAGCATTTCATCGGCTCTGTCTTGGACCGTCTTCATTAAATGATGTTTGTGGATAAATTTCTTGGCCCATAGTACTATTGATATTCTTTCTTTTATCCCCATATCATGTAATTTCTACTATGTCAATGAATTTACAAAGTTCAGCGCATTCTGAGTTGTAGTGAGGGGCTTTCGTTCCATATGTTCATTTACTAGCTTTAATCTTTGGTGGGCCAAATTGATCAAAATATTCTGATCATCAATAAAATTCAGATAGTGCCTAAATTTTGTAATATCCACTGATAAAGTGTCCCAAATGATATGCTTTGCTCCCTGGAGAGGACCTTTCCCAATACTTTTCTCTTTCAGTTCATTGAATTTCTTCTGCAGCTGATTTCTGTCCTGTAATATTTTATTTTTACTTTCACTTATTTTGGCCAACTCAGACTTTATCTTTTCGTTCTCTGCCTTTAATTCTTTAATTGCTTCATCTTTTAAGCTTACCTGGGACAAAGGCACCAACAAATCATCCCCAGAAAAATCATCTAATGGCTTCTCGATATTCATAATGGACAAGTCTTCGTCGGTGGGAGTCTGACTCATTAACTCCTCCATAATCTCCTTCTCATCATTTTGATCCTTTTTCATCAAGGCAATTTGAGATAACAGTTCATTCCGTTCGGCCTCCCACCTGTCTTTTTCTTCCTGCAACTCAACAGATCTCCCTTTATATTCCATCATCTCTTGATGGACCTTATCTTTCTATTCTTGGAGAGCCAATAATTCAGAATATTGAACATGCTTAGTACCTGGGATCTTCAATTTTTTCTTTAAAACTTGGAGCGCATTGTCCTTTTCTTCTAGCATTCTTCTGACTACCTGGATGTGATATGAACTGACAATATCTGTTTGTAGCTTCTTAATTTGAATGTCATTCACCTTAGTTTCTACTCTTTCATGTTTCAATTGAATCTCTAACTTATCTGTCAAAATTTGTAATTTATTTATCCTTACCATAGATTGTAACAAGTCTGAATAAATGATATCACTGGTTTGTTTGTGAAGTTGTATCTTATCTGGTATACTAATATTATCCAACCGAATCTCCATCTCTGACATCTTTTTGTTGCTTACCATAGCCAACTTAAAAGTATTTCTTTCAGCATCTCTGGCAGAAATGAGAGAATTTTTTGGAGTGTATAAACTTCTTACCCGTGGGAGAAAATTTCTTGTTTCTTCCATAGACTGTTTTATTTTCTCCATATAACTAGCCTTGAGGTCGTCTTTTGACTTAAAGAACAGGCTTGATTCTGAACCATCCACACTTTTAAAAGAGAACTGATTTACTTGCACAGTCTTCATTGGAACTAGAGCGACCTTTTTGAAACCATCAGAAATTTCTTCATTTAAAATTTCACCACCTTGAAAAAACTTTTCTTTTTTATGTGATCCATCTTCGTCAATTTCCATACTTTCAATTTCAGACAGAATTCTCTTAATCACAATACTAGTACCCTCTGTTGTTTGGGATGCTGTGACAGGTACAGTATGTGCATCTTCATCAAACCTTGAAATCTCGGTAAACTGCAACAAATTGGCTGTTTCAGCTAGACCTTCAATAAACTGGTGATCAAATGGTTTGTTCTTATTGGCCTACTTCCTCAAGGATATTACATGGTGGCGATCATAATTTATCTTTGGATCCTTTTGGAAATCCATATTCTCTAGCAATTTCTCTATGAACACTAAAGCACCTTTACTTTTGAAAATGAAAGAGCCAACCCTAAGGGGGAATTTAATATTGGAAGACTTTTTAAAAGCTCCAAAATGTTCTTCTTCAGACTGCAACTTTTGTCTCATGAATTTAAAGCAAAAATCCTCGGGGTGAGGAAAGCAGGTAACTTATAAGGATGCCCGGTAAATCCATATACCCTTAACACAGTGGAGTCTTTATGTAGGAACCAATCTCCAATTCGGTCTTCGGGTGAAGGTTGCATCAAACATTTCATCTCGTCCAAAACACGGGGGAATTCTTCATCAAACAACATTTTATACACTTCCGACATAATCGAATTGGCAAATTCGAACATCTTGATTAGCTTGTGCAAATCAAAAGAACAGATAGTATTCAAAAACTGTAGCTCAGTGACATTGGAACATAACAGCATGTTGAACAAGTAGGTCTGAAATCTAAAGAACCGAACCTTTGGAAACTCACTTAACTGAAGATGGATTGCTTCAGCCAGGTACTCATCTAGACTAAACATAGGAATTAACTGAGATTCAGAGCCTAAGGAACTTATTCTCAATAAAAAACTAGGGATGACTTCGCCCACGAGACAATCATCATCAAGACCCAATATTTGACAGACCAGAGATACTACTAATTGGACTTCATTTTTTAAAATATGTACAAGGTACGGTAAGAAAATACCATCTAAAGATTGACCTTCTTTCAGAATACTAGACAGGAATTGGCAACGGGTTTCAGTTTCACACTTCTTGTAAAATTCAGCAAGGATTGACTCATTCACTGACTCTCGATTATCAGGGTAATCCTCAGGCAAATTGAGGTTTTTGCGGATGACTGTGGCATTGACTTTACAAAGTATTCAGGATGTGGACTGAATCACGATAATTCTCTAAGAAGGGGAGTAGTTAACAGCACACCATTCTGCAAATTCTGGGAAATGGAGGGTTTGTTCGAGGGCGAAGTAATACAGAAAAGATTTACATACATTCAAGACATAGTTTCCTTGTAAATTGTAAAACCACAATCTCTCTTTACTGACGGACACGCTTCCTATAGATAGGAAGGGGTCACATACGCCCCTATTTCTGTCGACCAAATAATCCTCTCTATCATCTATAACACGCCCAGACCCTTGCAATTATTTCTCCTGGTCCATAATTCAGTGATAAATGGCAATTAAACTGACGAATTATGGGTGTTTCAAGCCTTACCTGTTAACTGCAGCGGTGTGTTTGAAAAAGATAGTCGAAGGTTGACGAATCCGCATTTCTCTTTCACTCGTCCAGAGCCAACAAAACACCCATGGGACAAGTCAACTTTATTTTATAAGACCCCACTCCGGAGCGTTCCTTCGACAGTTTGCACGAAACCACTTTAGCCTCCGGATTATGCCACAATTTGCCACGTGGACAGCGGTTTATATTCTGCGACCACCCTCTACCTTTATCCGCCGTGTGCTTCCACACTCCGGACCCATTTGAAACCGTTGATCTAATTCACCTTTAATTTCCAACCTTTGGATTAAGTGCCACATACCCCATTCCGCTGGGTGTCCTGGTCGTAACCACCATGCAAGTCTTCGCTTCGGAGGTATCCCCAACCGTCGATGTGATCAACTTTATTTCTCTGCCATTATATTAGATGGCACGTATCCAATTTAGTTGGGCTTCCCGATCTTATCTCTCACGTAATTTTATGTTCCGGAATCGTTTACGACCATTGATGTGATCGACCTTTATTTGCCAACCGTCAGATTGGGTGGCATGTATCTAATTCCGCTGGGCTCCATTGTTTTAACCATATCACATGTTCATAAAGAGAAACTTAGACGGGCTGTGGATCTCATCCAGATGGATCAATGACCGTTGATCCATATATTACCTTAACCACCCACCTACGCTTATCCCGCTCGCATCTTTTGAAGAGCGGAGATAATATAAGCTGTCGATTTTCTCCTTTCCGCCTCGCATCGTAGGATCTTTTGATAACTTGATCTTTTTTTGCCTATCATCATACTCTTATAATATAACTTTTAACCAATATTCGACAAGCAACTATTATTTCTCCTTCATCATGGTCTTTTCATCCCCCTGCTAAATAGATGTGTTAACACTTCGAATGTAAATATGATGTGAATCCCAAAAGATGCCAGTGAATGTGAGGTTTTGCAAGTGCCCTTGGTAATTTTTAAGAGTTTTTACGTGTGATCTTTGCTTATGGTAGCTGGATGTCCTAACTGGTAGTACCTTCAATGGGTCCGTTCGAAGACATGACGGACCTGTCTGGAGTCAAAGGTAAGTGTTCAATAACTTAACTATCAATGCTCAGATTAGGTAGCCCGGTGCCCACACTTGGAATTTTCCCACATGCCTCGGTATTTATCGAACAACACCGATGCATTGGTTATGGGGAAAATTTTTAGTTAAGTTCCTCTTGTGGGGTTTAGAGATCTGTAGCTAGGGTTTTCTCCCTAGCTTGTACGAATGAGTACCTACTAAGGACAATGGATTCCTTAGTAGCAGTTCAATGATTTATGAATTAAAAGCTATAACTTGAAATAAAAAGATGCTAAACAATAATGAGAATTAAATCTAAACAAGTGCATTAAACAAAACAGTAAAAAGTAAATAACATAAAACGAAAGCAGTAATAGTAAATAATGATCTTTATTGATGTTACCTCCAATGGGGAGGTTGGTGAAGTCCGTTGCGTTGGTCCGATGTCGGTGGCTCCGAGCTTCAAGTTGCTTCTTCTCTTTCTCCAATGGTGGAAATGGGCCAAAAAGGGCTCTTACGGTGAAATTAGCTTCAATGGTGAGCTATGGTTTCATGAGCAATTTTGGCAGAGGCAGGATGCTTATGATTGTGGATGATGAATAAGGGGTTTCCACCCCTTATTTATAATTGAAAACCATGCGGTTTTAGGGTTAGGGTTTCAGCTATTTAGGGTTTTTTCCTCATTTCCTCATTATTTTATATTTTTATTCCTTTTTTGCTTTTTTGGAGGAATTTTGGATATTTTTGGAGGAAAAGAGGGTTTTTGGATATTTTTAGCTGAAAAGAGGGTTTTATGGCCTTTTGGAGGCATTTTAAGCCTTTTGGAGGCTTTTTGCATGGTTTTGTGGGTTTTTGATGGAAATATGGTAGGAAAATGGACAAATGAGCCATGTAATGGGGCAGATGAGGCAGTGAACCATTTTTAGGTGATAACAGATTGCCCCCTGATGTGAGAGGGCAGGAGCTCATCGTATGGCCGATGGACATCATAAGTCATATTTGGTTTTCCTGGGGTGTGGAGAAGAGAAAGAACCAGATGAATTCCGGAACACCGATCTCGAACCACCTGCAAGGACTGAAAAGTATATAACCTCAATAATGGATGAGGAATCATCTGATCATCTGAACGAGGCGGGCATTCCCATGCTCGTATCAGGATATAGCATAGTAATAACGATGAGGTCCAAAATATGGGGACCTTAACATATACATGTCCTCAAATACTGAATGAGGAAGAATCTCAATAGATGGACGAGGCGGGCATTCTCATGCTCGTATCAAGATACATAAAAATCACTTGTGAGGCCCAAAATGAAGGACCTGGAGTAGATAATCACTGTGCATATCATGAGGGTCCAGAAGGGACACAAATCTGGAACATACTGCTGAGCTGACCATGTCTGAGCTGAAAAAACTGATACACTGGAATGGCAGCAGTGCTACTGAATGTGGTTCTGAAGGAACTGATGCACTGCTGGATCAGAGTGACAAGGATCACACTCGTAATGGTACACTGATCTGGAACTGAACTGGGTACTCAAAGAAGCATAGAACTGAATGGCTTCCGAATACAATCGCCAACGCAGCCCGGATATCCACAGGAACATATAACTGGGCGTTCCGAAGTGACTTACCAATGTGCTAGAGTCGGGGGAAATCCGGGGTCTTCGACGCGGAATGGAAAGGATATACATCCTGCGCGATTCTCAACGATGCGAATAAGGTACTGAATTAGAGCATGTGAGAAACAACTATTCGGAGAGGCAATGATGAGTCCTCCCAAAATGGTCCGTAGGCACTCATCACAGATGGTGATGGGTCCAAGGCGCAGGGGCCTCTAGGTCTATCCTCTGGAATAGAGGGGTTGTCGTCGACAGAGGGAGACCTGCAACTATCAAGGAAATGAGGTTTCCTTGACAGGAGCGCGAGGTGAAAAACTGAACGGTGATAGTACTGATGTCAGGAGTGATAAACTGGGTGGAATAACTGGGCAAGTAGAGTAGGTGGACTCAAACTTCCTTTGTTCAGAGTATGATGGCGGGGATGATCGGGCAGCGTATGAAACTGACTGGTGGTAAAGGGATCATATCGGTATAGGATCTGAGGGGGAATGGGCTGAGGTAGGCTCAAGCTGTGGTAAAAAGGTAGGAGACTGCAGAATACTCTGAACAAAGGCGACCTGATTGGGGGTGCTGCCGAGATGATCGATCATAGCGCCAAGAGGCGCGGGGGGACTGCTTCATGGGTTAGGGAACTTGAAGAAGTGTGGATATAAAATGGTACTGTCCGGTGGATTTTACGAGCGCAAGACAGTTCATGCTCGTGGTTGCTTTCAATTTTAAGGAGTCTGAAAGCAAATAAGAAGACTCTGACTTGATGGAATGGTACTGTCATGTGGATTTTACGAGCCCATGACAGTTCGTGCTCGTGGTTGCTTTCAATTTTAAGGAGTCTGAAAGCAAATAAGAAGACTCTGAAATAATGGCCAGGCAAGGAGGAAGTGTTCAATCAGGGAGCATTTATGATGACCAGGACTGAGGGTGGGGGGGAACACTGGTGGGCCTCCTTGCGGGGTGAATGAATGGTGGCAAAATAACAAAACATTTGCAGTATGACAAGAGTGGATGGCTCATGTAAAAAGTGTGAAACAATCTGATGACGGCCGACGTGGCGCGCAAATCAAGGCAGCAAAGTGTCAGATCACAATGTTGAAATGGTTCCAAGTGAGAGCGAGAAATGATCTCAAGCATTATCACGAGCGCGAAAAAATGAATCCGGCGATATCAACAATGTGAAAAACAGAGAACGGCCGAAGTGGCGCGCAAACCGAAGCGACAAGGTGTCAGGGCACAATGTTGAAATTGTGCCAAGTGAGAGCGAGAAATGATCTCAAGCATCATCACGAGCTCGAAAAAATGAATCCGGCGATATAAAAAGTGTTAAAAATGGAGAGCAGCCGAAGTGGCGCGCAAATCGAGGCGACGAGTGGTGTCTGGACACAATGTTGAAATTGTACCAAGTGAGAGTGAGAAATGATCTCAAGCATCATCACGAGCGCGGAAAAAAGAATCCAGCGATATCAATAGTGTGAAAAACGGAGAACGGCCGAAGTGGCGCGTAAACCGAGGCGACTAGTGGTGTCTAAAAAATGGGCAAAAAATGACGTAGAAAAAATAATGCTACGAGGTGACCATCGTGACGGTCTCGTCGTGCTGATTCAAAAACTATAGCTAGAGATGAATGGGACGTTGTTTCTGACGAATGGGAGGTACATCAGGCCATGTGTCAATGTGGTGCGCTATAATGGCAGGGTCAAGACCAGGCATTTCGGTATAGGACCAGGCAAAGACATCACGGAATTCTGTCAAGAGTGCTTTGTATTCCTCAACCTCCTGCTCAGTGCAAGATGCTCCTAAAGCGATGAGTTCGGGGGTGCCGCCGGGGGTAGCGATATCAATTTTAATGACCGGTGAGATGTTGGCCATGTTACCCTCTTCGAAGGCGTCGGGAGCAGGAATAGGGTCTTTGAACCAGTCGACCTTGGGGGGAAGGAAGTCTTTGGACTCGACTGCAAATTGGGTAGCAATGTTAGAGGAAGGTTCATCTAGGAGGAAGTATGAACGATGGTGCATGTCATCCCAAGGATAATCTGGGGCAGTGAGAGCTTCGAGAATTTCCTCATCCATACGGAATGTTTGGCTCGTCAAATCGATTGACGGAGGTGTAGTGACGGAAGAGATCATATATATGGTATTAATCTCTTCGGAAGAGGAAGAGTCCGGGGGGTGGATCTCCACAATGGTGGGTGATGTCGTTTCAAGAGCTAAATGGTGCATCTCGAAAAGAATGGGATTGACCTTTCCGAAAGGGGGAGAGACCGGGAAATCGATTTCTTTAATGGTGAGGCATGCCATCTCGAGATCCAGATTGTTTATCTCAAAGAGAGTGGTATTAACCTCTACGGAAGGGGGAGAGACCGGGGAATGGATTTCCTCAATAATGAGTGGTGTCGTCTCATGTTCCGGATTGTTCATATCAAAGAGAGCTAGCCTGTACTCGGGGAGATCGGGACAGTGATGGGAGTAATGCCCGTAAACATCGCATAAGGCACAGGAGTGGTTAGTGCACAGGGATTTATCGCGAGGTTGAGGGGTTGGATCTAGATGGAAAACCGGGATGGTGGGGTCGTCATCGAGCATTCGCATGTACTCTTTTAATGCTGGTAATTGAGGACATAGGTGGGTCGCATGGCCCAAGTCATCACATAGTGCGCATTTAGGAGGAGCACGAAACACAGGGGGGTTTTTGACTGTCTTAGCGGGTGGGACAACAGTGTAAGGTTGGGGGCCTCTACCCCCAGTGGGTTTGGGAAGAAGAGGGGGGGGTTTTGCGGAGGATGACGGGGTAGCAACATCGGGGGGTGGTTGATTAGTAGTAACAATGGGTTGCACTGGTTGCAGGACGACATCCAGTGTTGAGGGATGAACGGGAGGCGAAAGATACCAAACGGGTAATCCTAAGGTTAACCCGGGGAGGTTGAGGGTGGCCATAACCGGCGCGCTAGCCACTCCTGAGGGAGGGAAGAGGAAAGTAATGGTATGAATGGGTGTAGCACCAATGTGACTAGGTACCAAAGGGGGTTTAGGCAACAAAGGCGTTTGATTAGTAGGAGTCCGCGTGATGTGGGACAGGGTACATAGATCGGATACTTCAGTGGTAGGAGACGGGGGTGGAATAGATGGGAAGGTCGAAGACATTGGCGTATCTGAGTAAACTCCAGGACCTACTGAAGACACGAATGAGGTGGTGGCATCCAAAATAGGTTGTTCAACCATGGGGAGTATGGGCCCTATAGAAGAAACGACTGTGTTGGTGGCACCCGAGATAGGTTGTTCTACCATGGGGAGAACATTTTCGGGCGCCGCAGGGGAATTGGGATCGTGGTAAGTAAGTTGGTCAACCGTGACCACGTGTCCCTCATGGGGGAACATCATGATACGAAAAACAGTAGAAGCGACTGCTCACATGGCATACATGTAGCTGTGGCCAAGTAAAAGGTTATAATCAAGCTGGGCATTGATAACCTCGACGTTGATTAGGATGGTTTTGCCAGCCAGCTGGCGGGGGACATTGGTCAATAGGCCATGTGGTTGAGCTGAATAGCCGTCATAGGCTCGCAACGCAGTAGAGGACTGCTGGAGAGGGGGGGATCCCATTTTCTGCCAGATGGAGACGGGCATGACACATGTAGAGGCACCTTCATCAATAATGCATCTATGGACGACAAAATTCCGGATGGAAACAGAATCTTGGAATGATATATTGGAAGGCAGGCGGGGTTCGGATTGGTCCAAATCAAATGCCATTAACTGCAAATCAGTTGGATCGATAGCGCCAATGGTTGAGAGTAAAGTCTTACGCTGCGGAGGGCAGTTTTTTAAGACTTCCAAAGCAGACATGGCTGCGGGGGATTGGGCTAAATCATCGACAATGATGTAGTTAGACGCAGCCCGCGCATTGGGGTTGTTGTTGATACGGCGAAGTGGGAAACGGGCTGTTTTGGGAGCGCCATCGGGTGGAGGTGGAGGTATACGTAACGCTTGATCAGTGGGATGAGTGTTAGCGGGGTTATTGGCAGGAGAGGCTTCCGGGGTGGAGCCGTATTGGTTCCGCCGAGTCTGGAGGTTGACCTCATCGGAGGACATCATCAACAGATGGTGGGTACCTGAGTCAAATATGGGTTGATCAGGAGCCGCGTAAGTGATTTGTTGGATGGGCGCATTAGCTAGAGGAGGAGCCAATGGTTCAGTGTTCACTAAACCTTGGTTTGGTAAGGGGTTTTGTAGCACCAAAGGTGGCTGCTGAGGTTGTGGGGGATTGGGTGGTGCTTGAGGAGCCGCCTGTCCTTGGCGTAGTCTATCAGCAGCCAAAAGTTGTTGGACTCGCTCCATAAGTGGACAAAAATGGGTGTAGTGGCCATAGACCCCGCAAACAGAACAAGGATAGTTCGTTCGCAAATTAGGGTTTTTAGCCTACTTGGGTGAGCAATCAGGGTTTTGGTTGGTAGGGGCCGCATTATTATTAGCGAGGGGATTAGGGTGTTGACCAGCTTGCTCAGTCTGTTGGTTGTTCCCACGATTTCGGCCTCTGCCGCGGTTTTGTTGGCCCTGGTTGCATTGGTTGTTCTGGTTTTGCGGCGGGTTTTCTTGGGCGTAAACCTGTCCCTGGGTAGTAGGTGGATTCTGAGTTTGCGCAGGTGCTGGAGCAGGATGCGGTGGATAATATGGAGGTGAAGGCTGCGCTGGTGCAGCTACTTGGGGGGGTTGTTGATAGTGCTGTGGATCGGGTTGTGGATTTGCCACAAGGAGTGGCTGTGGCTGATAATAATGAGGTTGGGCTTGTGGTGGCACAAGAGCTGATGCAGCCTGTTGATGATAGTAGGGCTGGGGTGCGATCGGGGGGGTGTAAGCGGAAGTTATCTGGCCGAAACACTGAGGTGGATAGGAGGGTCCATGGGAATGGTGTTGATGTGGCATTTGAGCATACGAGTTGGTTGCTCCGGATTGGAATGTAGCCCGCGAAGGTTCAGGGCCAGGGGGCGGAGGGGCTACCGAAAATGGTTGAGGCTGTGAAGAGAGACGGCCAATGATGCCGTCGGCAGCGTGGGATGCCCCTGGCGTATTGTGCTGGGAGGGATCGCCGCGAGGGACGTCAGGTATGATGGTATAAAGATAACCCGACTGGGCGTAAATAAGATCGAACTGCTGGGTTTTAAGGATAGCCTCTTCCTCCGACTGGGGTCGTTCGGCTGCCACATCCTTAGCAATGAGCAGAAGGAGGGATTTGAGGAACCAATCGAGGAAGATCCGGTCATCTAACTTGATTTTGCATAGGCTACGGCGTCGCCGCCATTCGTGAATGTGGTCTGTGATATGGGTAGCCGTGTTCTGCCGGCAAGATAGGAGGATCTCAACGCCAGCGTCATAGCAGACAGGTAACTGGAAGAACTGTAGGAAGGTCGAGGCCAGGGATGTAAAGGTGGCATGGGTTCCATGGGGCAGCTCGATATTCCATTTGGCAGCAGAGCCAGTGAAAGTGCGCTGTAATAAACGGAGGCGAATGGAGTCGTCTACTATGGAGTTGGAGGAACACCATAGATGGAAGGACATGATATGGTTCTGTGGGTCTTCACCTGCCTTACCCTCGAACTTAGGGATGTTCGAGGGGAGCTTGGTGGGCATGTGAGGCCACGCAGGGTTGTGCCGGATGGGGTCGTTGGTTAATCTGGCTAGGTTAGGTAGATTGAGGCTAGCCATGTATGGCAAACTCGACGAAGGGTGTGGCACGGTTGTGGTTTGGATCAAGTTGGGGCCGATGCCCCCAAGTGGAGGGGTCATGTGAGGGAGGTTGCCCCCAAGTGGGGGAACTATGGTGGTAGAGGACGGACCTGCACCCCCAAAGAGGGTATGAGTCACTAATGGAGTGGGGACCGGTATTCCTGCTGCGGGAATCGGTACTGTGAGGGGGACAGTAGAGGGGGCCCCCGTGGAGGGCGTACCCAAAGTAGGTGAGGTACTGGGGGTCGTGGTGGATGTGCCACCGACGGTCCCTCCCATTAAGGGAGTGGGATTCACACCGGCCATGGGGCTAGTAGGGGCGGTGTAAAGGGTGTTCTCGGATTCAGGCTCCGAGTAGGATGTAAAATAAGGGGCGTCAGAGTCTGGTGACGGTGTCCTATGTCGCTGACGAGTGGAGTCAAGTGACAAGGCTCGAGATCTATGATGAGTGGTATCAAGTGATCCGTGCTGTGGGGGCTCACCTCGGAGGCGCCGAGAATGTCTCGGGGAAGCAATGGTGATAAAATGAGGTCAAATCTGTGTGGGTTGAACTAACTACAAAATAGCTCAAAAAACTCTAATGCAACCGAGTGTGCAGAAGGAGAGCTCAACAAATGGGGTGCTCAGGCCAACAACAACTCAAAACACCCACTGTAAGTGCGTGCTACAACAGTCGGAGTATCAACAGAAATGGTCAGAATACCAAAAAAGCAGGTTGCCTACAAAAATGAAAAATGGTGGACTTACTAAACCAAAAGGAGGTAAGGGAGCATGCAAATACCTAACTAGTAGTATTTTGACTCAACTAGACATATCCTCTGCAAGGTGATGAAATCCAAGTCAGACAATATGAAGAGGAAAGTCAAGTGGCTAAAGTATCCCCCTACCGGGAGGGACGCCGGGTAGTCAAATCCTAGAAGAATGGCAACTAAGATACCCCGTTCATGACACGTCCAGAAAGGTAAATCTGTCGCTTGGTCCTTTAACCGCAATATTCCCTATACAGGGATATTTCGAGAACTGTGAAAGGTAGCCCTTCAGTTACTGAATGGAGTTCGGTATTCCACTCAGACCTCCGGAATCAATCTCACGACTTCAACCCTCCTAAGGGAGAGGCCTTCTGATAATCTGGTTGTGACCGTGTCAAAAAATACTAGGGGATTTTGGTTCCCTAAAGGACAACAGCTATGTCTCAAGTGTAAATAACCAAGGGGTGTTATTGGAAGCCTATCCCCTTGATCCTACCTAACTACAAAAGTTCTTTTATGTTCCCCAAGTGGGGTTAAAGTGTTGGTTGAGTTAAGTAGTTTTTTAGGTCTCACTTGATTTAGATGACAGAGTGTGTGCTTGTGAAGTTATAAACCCAGAAAAGAAGTGCCAAAGCGACTTCGTAAATATCAATAATGCTGAATTAAAAAACTTTTATCATGCCAAAATTTTGGAATAAAGAATGCTAAAAATTTTCTAAAACAATGCTGTAAAAATAAAATAGGAATAATGGGGCAGAAAAGGCTGTAGGACTGCAAGAAATAGGGCAGCAAAGGGGCTGGTGTCAAAAACAACAAAAAATTGCAGCAATCAGGCCGCGAGTTTTGATGAAATAAGCGTGCTCAGATCGCGGTTTTTGGGCTAACAGCGGTGGTTGGACCGCGGGTTTGAAGGCAACAGTCGCGGTCAAGATGCAGGTTTTTAGCTAACAGTGGCAGTCGGACCACGGGTTTGAAGGCAACAGTCGCGGTCGGGACGCAGGTTTTTAGCTAACAGCAGCGGTCGGACCGCGGGTTTGAAGGCAACAGTCGCGGTCGGGACGCGGTTATGGGGCGGAAAGTCGCGGTCGGCGGCGGCCGAAAGGCGACGGCCGAAAGTAGAAAACGAAAAATAAAAAGACTAAAAAATCCAGTGGAGTCACCAAAACTGTAGCTAGGGTTTTCGCCCTAGCTTGTACGAATGAGTAACTACTAAGGACAATGGATTCCTTAGTAGCAGTTCAATGATTTATGAATTAAAAGCTATAACTTGAAATAAAAAGATGCTAAACAATAATGAGAATTAAATCTAAACAAGTGCATTAAACAAAACAGTAAAAAGTAAATAACATAAAACGAAAGCAGTAAATAGTAAATAATGATCTTTATTGATGTTACCTCCAATGGGGAGGTTGGTGAAGTCCGTTGCGTTGGTCCGATGTCGGTGGCTCCGAGCTTCAAGCTACTTCTTCTCTTTCTCCAATGGTGGAAATGGGCCAAAAAGGGCTCTTACGGTGAAATTAGCTTCAATGGTGAGCTATGGTTTCACGAGCAATTTTGGCAGAGGCAGGATGCTTATGATTGTGGATGATGAATAAGGGGTTTCCACCCCTTATTTATAATTGAAAACCATGCGGTTTTAGGGTTAGGGTTTCAGCTATTTAGGGTTTTTTCCTCATTTCCTCATTATTTTATATTTTTATTCCTTTTTTGCTTTTTTGGAGGAATTTTGGATATTTTTGGAGGAAAAGAGGGTTTTTGGATATTTTTAGCTGAAAAGAGGGTTTTATGGCCTTTTGGAGGCATTTTAAGCCTTTTGGAGGCTTTTTGCATGGTTTTATGGGTTTTTGATGGAAATATGGTAGGAAAATGGACAAATGAGCCATGTAATGGGGCAGATGAGGCAGTGAACCATTTTTAGGTGATAACAAGATCCAATTCCGTTTCTGGGTATTTCGATCTAGGATCGGTCAGAGCATACTCTGGCAAAGAGGAAAGGGGGTTAATTAATTAAAAGGGGTGTGAGTTGTGAATTTTATTAAGTTAATTATTTAAAACTCTCCGATAGAGAGTGCTCTTGACCTCGTCTTATGACCATGGTTCAAGAGACTTAGCTAATCTATATGAAGTTAATGCAAGGATTATGCAAATCTAAAATGCTCTCCGATAGAGAGTGCTCTTGACTTGTGTTCTTGCAAGTTCAAGAGTCTTACTTATGGATTATTAATTGATTAAATAAGCACAAGATGATATTAGTTGCTTAAAATCTCCGATAGAGAGCACTCTTGATCCACCTTATGGTGAGATTCAAGAGATTTAAGTAGTTGATTAATCTTAGAAAGATAAACAATTTAAACTAAATACTCAACTTAAAAGGGATGAATTAACAATTAGTGATCTAAGCATGAGATGTAATGAATGATGAAAACTAGCACTACTCAAAGCATACACACAACACAAGCCTCCCCAAATGGGGGAGGAAGAGAGTGGGGACTTAAAAACCCCACTCAAACAGAGATATTTTATTAAACTTTACAATGTGCCTTAAGGAACCTGATCCTTGAAAGGACGTTTCAGATAAAGGCAAAGTAACTCTACAAAAATTATAACCTGTACAAAGGAGAGTGCCTTGTATTTTTACTTTTGAAATGTTTTATTAAACTTTGAAAATGGTAAAGGGAAGAAGTTTGAAGAGAGTAAAAAGAACAAAAGGAAAGGGGGCCGACACAATAGAAGATGAGAGAAGAAAGGCAAACAAACTGAGCAAGGATCAAAATGAAAGAAAGGGGAGAATAGGACAGCCAACTAAGAAGCTAAGGGATGAACAAAATTGAAGAAAATGGGACAGCGAATAATGAAATAAGTGGCTGTCATAAAAAATTCAAAATGGGACAGCAAACAATGAAATAAATGGCTGTCATAAAAAGTGAAAAATGGGACAGCGAACCATGAAATAAGTGGCTGTCATAAAAAGTGCAAAACGGGACAGCGAACCATGAAATAAGTGGCTATCATAAAAAGTGAAAAATAAGATAGCGAACCATGAAATAAATTGTTCTCATAAAAAGTGCAAAACAGGACAGCGAACCATGAAATAAGTGGCTGTCATAAAAAGTGAAAAACAGGATAGCAAACAAAAAGTAAAAGAAAATGCCAAAAACAAGGTTAAAGGAATCCCAAAAACTAGGGCAAAAAGAGGCAAACAAGGGAAGAAGTCTAGGGCACACTAGGGCTGTCCAAAAAGAGAAAGAGGGCTAATAAAAAAGGTACTAACAGGGCAGCAATGAAGAAGAGGTAAAAGAAACAAAACAAAGCAACCGGAAGAAAAGGGATTAAGAAGAGGAACAATGGGAGGTTTTTTGCAGCTTAATTCTTTAAGTTTTTTGCCAATTTTTTCCGCTTAACCTGTCATGGAGAGAGAAAAAACCAATGAGCTATTTACTTGCAAAATGATGGGTTAAACAATAGATAATACTACAAAAATACACCTAGCATTTGAGCAAAATATATGAACCTTGTGCTACTTCAAATACCAACTAGATCTAAGAGAAAGAACACTTCCTAGATCTAGAAATGGAAGCAAGTAGATGCAAAAGATTTACTTTATAGATGAATATACTACTTGCAACATAAAGTAAAATAATGAGAAAATTTGACTTTATGGTGAATGGAGAAGATGAACCACTTGGATCTTGAATCCCTGAAATCACTTTGGATCTCAATGGCATGAAGTTGCTAGGTACATATGCTTTTCTTCAAGAAGAGTAGATGCAACTTAGCTCAGCCTCTTACTTGCTACAATGAAGTGATCTGTAAAACAATCTTATACACTTGGCAACATGGGGGTTAAAACATGTATTATTTACTAATCAAATCTCAAAAGCATGAAATACAGCTAAATAAAACAATGCTCTTTGAGGCTTTTGAAAGTAAATGAAATAAGTAGGTAAATTGAAGCTACAAATACCTATTCATGCGTGCTTATAGAATCCCTCTAAATCATGTATTAATACCCACACATTATCAAAAGTAAAGAAACTAGAACAATTTCTTCTCATTAGCAGGAACGTATGCACCCAGAATCCACACAACATGAGCCTCCAAAGTCTTTCTTTATTACAAAATAGGTTGCATGAGAGCAACAAGAATTACAATATTTTACCAGAGGTTCTTGTTGGTCGCTATGGGTAGAACTAGGTTTACTATATTGTACAAACAACACCCCTAGCTCACTGGCCCTTTCGACGACAGACCGTGGAGCGTCCTAAAGTCTCACCCAAAGTGATTCTAATGGGTTGGCCAAAGACTCAAGTGTCTTCAACCAGGTTCTGTAGCATCCTGTGTGTGTCTCGCAGCTCTTCTTAACCCACAAGGTCTCTCTTTGCGATGCACAGTTTCATCTTCCTCGTGATGACTCTATCCCTTATCACATCGCCGCATCCTGGGCAACACGTAACTCTCTCCTACGCCCAATCCTTAGCCTACGGTATCACGCACCACAACTCCTCTGATGGTGCGATATCGCCTCCCTGCAATATCCTACCACTGCAGCTCAACGTACTTAGCGTTACTTGTGTTCGACTTACAGGACTCAACATACAAGGATGCTTTACACTGTAACTGTTAACTGTCTTGAGTGAAACATAGACAAACTCTTATACAGAATACTTAAAGACTTCAACCTGTATTTATCCTTCTATAATGCTGTGAACTGAATAACACATACATACATTTAACTGTAAGCAAAGTCACGTAATGAGTGACAGATACAACAAGTAAATACAATCACATGAATCAATCACATAACACTCTGATTTTACATGGTTCACTTCCAGGGTAGAAGCTACGTCCACAAAACTGTGTTTTATTATATCTTGAGAGAGTACACAGTTCTACTGCAACCTGTGTGCAGCTAGAGATCTTCTGGGTAACTCCGCACTCACTACCTGGAGCCCTTCTCTCCTAGATCTCTTCTCTATCTCTATATTTCCTTCTTACAATATTCTCTCTCTCTCTTTGTCAATCCCTACGGATTGTTACATACATACTCCTACGAGCCAGCTGCTGGTTACAGTAAGATACTACAGACTGAATACAGAACCAGTGTGCTAGTGTCTATGAGCTAACATATCAACTGACTCTCTAATTGTCTGACTAGCTAAAATGACTCAATGGCTAACTGGCTAACCTTTTACAATACAAAATACATCCCTTTATAGGAGGCCTGAAGGTCTCGCCATTACAACACTGTGGGCCTGTCCCAAAAGTAACCCAAAAACCCTAACTATGACAGTCGGTCTATCTGTAATCGAACTGCCACTTTCTGTCACACCACAGCTCTCTGCGGTCTTCCATGCTTCCCGGCGCTGACCATAGGTACTGTGCACCGCTTCCCTTTCTGTCCTTCATCTTCAATACCTTGGCCTCGTTGCTCCTTTTCCTTTATGAGGGTAGCTGAGCCCTCCTGTCTTTTTTCGCTGCCTTGAATGCAGTGGGTGAGCTCTCTCTTCTCGGCCACTTAGGTACTGTCGTCTTCTTGACTTCTCTGTCCCGATAGTCATAGTTTTTGACTCTGCTCTCCAGCTAGAAACATGCTACGGCATCGTAGATTTACCTTATCTCTTATACCTTTGCCGAAACTGTCTATTCGTCAAAATGGCATCTTTTCCTGTAGCTGCGGGGCCCTGCTCCAACAGTCCCCTAACACTTACTTGTGGCTCGTCCCTGAGCCACTACCAGCAGGCTTCTCCTGCTGTAGCTTTTCCTTGGCTTCCTGTGAAGTCCATTTAAATTTGTCACGAAGTCCTGCGACTTCGTTCTACATAGCTTCTGTAACTTAGTTCGTTAGGCTCTCTTATCTTTCCTTCCCTTATTGTCATGCTCTCGCTCTCGTCGCTTGCAAGACCTGAAGGATCTTAAGCTTTTGAGAAGCCTTCCACAGATATCCTTTCCTCTTTATCTGGGTTAGAAATTTTATCACAAAGAAAATCTGTATCCTCCAACCTTCTCAAATATTTCATTTAGTCTGGATCCTTTCGTACCAACTATACAGGCCTTGAATTCCATTCCGAGAACCTTCGTTCCTTTCCTTTTTCCTTTTGTTTTTCTGCGTCTCGGATGCCTATTTCTTGGTCCTTTTTTCTTTCCATGAGATCTTTTGGGAAACTCCACGTGCACAATTAGGAGCCATTCTCTCTTAAATCTCATTTTTACTTTCTTCCTGCCTGTAGGTTTCTTCTTATCAGGCTTCAGCTTTGCTTTCCTATCTTCGGTGATTTTCTCGTCTTCCTGCTTCTCTGTAGCAAATACTTTGATGATATCTTCTACATCCAGCACTTGAATCCTCATCCTTGGCAGTTGTCTGGTCTTTGATGAGCTTGTTTTCATACTCTTGGGTGGTGTCGCCATAGCGGACACAAGGCCTCCACACTCGAACCTTTCCAAAATCGCTTCTATAGGTTCTTCCTCAGACAGAACCCACTCGGTGGAATACTCTGGCTTGGCAATGGCTGCGAAATAGGGAAATCACAGCACTATGTAATGAAATTAACTCTACACAGGGAACACTTAAGAACTTACTCTATAGCTCTCAGCTCTTGCAAAAGTAACCGTCTTGAATGAATGATCTCTGCTTTTATGCTGAAGGCTATAATCCCGAACGCAATGGTCATCTAGGATGAACCCGTCGGTGGTATTAGTGCATGGATGAGACCACACCCGTCGTTTTGATCCTCATGAAATGCTGAAATCTGATCAAATTTCCCTCGAACCCTGTGTGCAGGCACTGGTCTCGTCAAAGATTTACTAAATCTAGAAAATTTAATGAGTTGTTTCCAGATCTACGGTATGGTATACCGGTCATTTCTTCATTAACTGCCTGTCAGAAGGTGAATTGACTGGCCCTCTGTCGTTTTTCAAAACTGTATATGTTGCACGGGGAATCATCGCTTTACCGCGATGTCACACAGCATCATCTGCTCAAAACAAAATTAAGCGTTTTTTTTTCCCCGCAAGCTGCTTAATGTCTTGCGCAAAATGAACCGTCCTTATGTGATTCCTTATACTTGGAATACTTGCCGGTGTAGACTAATTCCCGGTGCGATGCCTTCTTTCAACTACACTGGACATCTACACCATTATAAGCTGTCTAAGCTAGGGCCGAGAGGTGGAGTGGCTGTCACTATAGAGCTTAAGCCTACTACCATTAATCAATGTGGGAAGAATCTCCCCATTCAGTTTGCTAAGTTGAACGGCTCCTCCCTCTGTAGCTTGTTGTATCTGATATGGCCCCAACCAATGTGTCTTGAAATTCCCTGGAAACTTAATAAATTTACTGTCATAGAGGAGGACTAGGTCTCCTATCTGAAAAATATTGTTCTTGACATGCCTGTCATGCCAAGCTTTCTCTCATGCCTTCTGCACTTTCTGATGGAATCCGGCGATGAATTTTTCTTCCTCTAAGGCAAGCAGCTGCGCTAGCCTTTCATTTGTGGTATCTGTGTCTGTCATCCCGGTGATCTGAGCAATTATTAAAATGGGAAGAATAAACTCCATAGGCATAACAGCCTCCTGTCCATACACCAAGCTGAAAGGTGTGTGTCCTATAAGTTTCTTGCATGTAGTCCTATACGTCCATAATACAGCGTTAACTCTGAGGTCCCAATCATTCCTTTAGCTGTTGCAGATCTTAGTAAGATCATTTTCTAAAATATTGTTAAAGGCCTCCACCGTACCATTAGCTTGTGGGTGGTAGGGAGTGCTCTTATGGTGCTGTATCTGGAATTCCTCCATCAAGGCCTCAATAGTGTGGTTCAAGAAATGGGTGCCTTGATCGCTCATCAAAATTACTGGACATCCAAATCTATTGATAATGTTCTCAAAGAGGAACTGTGCAACTGTAGCAGTGTCACAATTCCTTACTGCTTTAGCCTCCGCCCATTTGGTGAGGTATTCTATTCCTGTGATGATGTATCTCACACCAGTTCGTTTTCTTGGTGGGTTGATAGGACCCACAAAGTCTATAGCCCACTTGTCAAATGTGTGCAGCGCGATCTATGGTCGCAGCAGCATTTCATCTCTCCGTGAAGGTTTTCCTACCCTCTGGCAAATATCGCAGTATCTGCAAAATTCCTTAGTATCCTTATGTAAAGTAGGCCACCATAATCCTGCGGTCAGGTGTTATGGAGAGAAATTCCTATGGCTTGGGGTACCACAATAGACAACTAGACTCCAGAAATCAATCTTTCCCAATATGCAATAGAAATAAAAACATCTAACACTAAAGGATCGAACCTCGTACCTTATTCCGGACGGTTGAAGTAGATCCCCATTGTGCTTTCCAATCTTCAGCTTGAATTGTTATAGCATGTCCTCAACAACAAGTAAACAATACAAGCATACTATATTTCATGGTGTTAGATCTATTCTAGCATATATAATCAATAATGTATAAGCATTTGACATATTCCAATGGATACAATATTCATTCAAATACACATTACTAGACAGGAAAATATATTTCTATTAATATGAATCAGAGATTACAAGTGACAACCTCTGGCGGCACGTCTGCGAACCGGAGAAACTGAATCCCCCACTTGGGCCTCCACCACCTCAATCCTCCATCACTTCGATAGAAAGCTTACTATCAAAAGGAAAGCTTGGGAAGAACACAAAAGTGCTCCAAGGGACAAAGGTATGCAGACTCAAGCATAAGTTCTGGCAACAATGGACTATAGTTTCGTTGCTCTCAATTCTCTCTTATGCTTTCTATGTCTCAAAGGGTTCCTTATATAGCTTTTCAAATGGGTACTGAAAGGTTGAATCCATGCGATCTCAAGGCATATGGAAGGCCAGGAGTCATACGAGTCGGATCCAAGTCAAGGAACGCTCCAAAGGATTTTGGATTATGCACACATCCCGATGTACGCGACTATAGAGGGAATATCCGCGTATGTACGCGGTTATCGGGGAAAAGGTCGCGTATATTATTTTTCTAATGTTTTTAGGGATGGTCAATGATACATCAAAAGACAACAAGTGGTCCATAGGGGCTAATGAGTCTGCAGCGGGATAGGGGAAGGCCATACAATGTGTGATTCACCTAGTGTGGTGAAATCCGCTATAATAGATGCCCCCTAATGTATGAGATCAGAGGGGTTATACGATGGAAAAAATACATTATAAGTCCATCCCAGAAGTGAAGTGATGAAGGTACCCAATTGGAAGACTAGCCACCCAATCAGCATAATACCATAATACAACTCTACATATAACTGCAAATACATATAGCAGTCCCGGATACATAAGAGTACAATGGCCATGAATAGGCATGAAACATGAGAACACATATGTGGTCATCTCCACGTACAATATACATAGATCAGAATCTCCATGATGAAGATATACAAAGTATCAAGATCTCCACAAAGGCTGAAGATCTATAACAGATCAAGATCTCCATAGTGGCTGGAAATGTCTGACATATACTGGAACAAGTCACAAGAGCTGAAATCTCATGATCACTGGCACGATCAAGGAGGTAGCATATAGTGGATGCCACCAATCTGGAAGGTCTTCTACACAAACTGGTACGAGTACATGTCCTACTATGTGAATAGAGGTGTCAAGGTCGAACATAGTAGTCCATCGTCTGATTACCGGTCATTTATGTATACCGTTAACAGACGCAAGATCACCCACCAATAATGAAAATGGGAATCAAGGTACTAGAGTGCAAACTAACAAGTGTGAATAAATGTGTTGAGGTCAAACACTTGAGAGAATCCATCAATCAGGGGACATTGATGTATTCCCAAAATTGTCGATGGCGAGAGAACCTGCCATTGATGACTGCAAGTCTCAAGGCACTCAATAATGACTCTAGACTCTAATCCCAGAATAAATGATCTGAAGTCAATGGGATGAAATCCGCTGGAAGGAGGGCATTAGGGCATCCCCCATCATCCAACACGAGGTACTCAGTAAGGATGTATAATATGGAAGAACTCGATCATAAGGTGCATGCCAGTAACTGTACCGGGAATGGCCGACATGCAAAGTCAAGATAAATGAGGAATGGCTGACTCAGGTTTCAACTTCCTTCAAACAAGAGCATAACGGCGTATGGTGACTGAATGAAGGCAGCATAGACTCGATATACAAACTGGGACATCTCTATGACGTAGGAGGCATCAATAGAGGCTCCATAGGGACTGGAAGCTTAACCAATCGGTGGAGATAAAACTCAGATAATGAGTACAGCTCCTAAATTCAAACTATAACCCAACCAATGGATGTGATATACAGTGCTCTGTTCGAAGGCGACACAACTCGACAGCTGCCAAAGATAATATCTTTTCTTGTCCGGCTTTTTGGCTTTTTATTTTTTTGGTCTTTTTCAGTTATTTGAAAAGCTTGAAAAAAGAATAAACTAGCTTTATAGTTACAAACTAGGAGGAGACGAGTGTCATTTAGGGAAAACAAACTAGTTCCAAGCAGTGGAACATACCTATGCTCAATGCAAGGATACATGTGTAGGATATCGACACTCGAGGGAAAGTCCCCTCCCAGTAAAAAGGGAATCAAGCTGCGAAGGATATAAATAGAGGCTCTGCATGGCTAGACATGAGACAAGCTCGGGCTATATGGCTGAAACGCAATGTCAGGGGAGCCGGCATAAAGCTCAATGAGACAGGAAAAGCTCATGATAATGCATCCACAACTTGATACAAGGGAGTCCAGGGGGTCACAGCCAGCATAAGATCAAGAGGAGTATGAGGCTCTTGCTAAATTTCATGGCAATACTATACAACGGACTCCCACACCCTAAAGGGGGAAACATCGGCATGGGCACCAAATGAAAATAAGGCACTAACTAGGGTACCCATGTAAGGTAAGTCTCTACCACTCATATCATGCCACTTCTATAGCAGCAAGAAGGTTCTGTGACATAATAGAGTGGGTTCGTACTTAAGGATATAGTGAGATGGTCATAAGGTCATGCAAAATGCAAACGGTGGTGAACCTAAACTATATGCCAGTATAGACATTATACCTGAGATCAGTACAAATGGGTCAATCTAAAGGATGAAACGGCGCTGAAAATGGTCTTCTACATCACCAATTAGGTCAGAAATGGTCTAAAAAGGTTAGAAACGGTCAAAACTATAGGAAAGGGGGTAAAAATTTTCAAATATTTGAAATTTTTTCTATAAATAGTAAAAAATAGAAATCATTTGAAACTTTTACTCATTTGAGCTCTAATATTCAACTGCAAATTCCAGGAGATCCAACCGGCGGAATTCACAACCGATTCTTCCAGGTATTTACTCATGTTCTCTGCTTGCATTTCAATACAATTTTTATAGTTTTTCATGGTTAAATGAATTTTTAAAGGCCAAAATTACATGAGCGCTACGGCCCACACGGGTATCGAGGCTCTTTCCGCGTATAGGGATGGTTATACGCGGAAAGGGGACACGAAACTGCGTACATACGCGGCTATTTTGAAAATAGCCGCGTATGACGCCGTGCACTAAGATTTACAAGAATCTAATGGACTTTTGGTCAAATTATCATGCAAGATGGTGCTAGAGTGACGAGAAAGCGAGCATGGTGACGTAGAGGAAGCAGTAAGGGCTGACAGAATGGCTCAAGAAGCTCTAAGAAGATGCGGACTCTACAAGTTTTGGTGCCTAGGTGGCTTGAGGGCCAAACTAGGACTACTACAGATGCTTGTAGACTATTGGGATCCGGACTCAGAGTCCTTCCGGCTAGATGGTATGTCCCTCACCATTGAGGTGGAGGATATCTACTTTATCATAGGTCTATCATGGTGAGGTGAGATGGTGAACCTTCGTGCCCAAGGAGGGCCAGGTCATGGGCTGACTATCGACGAGTGCATAGCTGTGTACTGCTACCCAGAGACGGAGAAGGTGGGGAGTCAGGTTCCCACCAATGCTATACAGGTGCTGGGCCTAAAGGCCATACTACTGATGCTGGGTAGGATAGCAGGCTTAGCATCACTCCATCAGGCCTCTCGGCCACTGATGTTCTATGCGGTGGAGTGCATGACACCAACCATCTATGACTGGAGCACTTCCCTACTGAGCAACATGAAACATCAGCTCAGTGAGTGCAAGGCAGGTAGGATACGGAAATTTGGGTTCAGCAGTATCTTGAGCACGTTTTTCTTTGAGCGTGTTCCAGTATTGAGCCCTAGAGTGGATTTTCCTCTCCACGGGGTTCGAGATCCGGCCCAACGATGTTGGGCAGACGCGATGCGCAGACTAGGGGGCGGTAGGGTGGCCAACCCTTATCCAGCAGAATTTTTTCCATGGTGGCGATGACAGATTATTGCCATAGAGGACTACCCTTATGCAGGGATAGACTTCCAGGGAGACCCAGACATGCCATTACCACCAGGGTCAGCATATGGAGACATAGGTAACAAATCTCGACCCTTACTCTTTTTAAAATTTTTGAATTATTTAATTTTTTTGTGTTTTCTTGATTAATGGAATCAAAAAGACATGTTTTTGGGTGACAATACATAATGGCATCTACCATTCATGTGCAGATGTGGGACCACGGTGACCAGAGGGCTTCCCACGTCATAGATGGAAGGGAAGAGGAGATGATATCACCGGTGTGGATGCGGAGTGGATGCTCCAAAGCATCCATACCAACTTCGTGCGACTGACTCATAGGATTCCCATGGCGCAAGTCGTGGACTTGCCTAAGGCTATGCAGAGACAGGTGGTTGGTGTACCACGCGCATGGGTGCATTTATTCCGGCGGCTAGCTAGAGCCGTGGTGACATATCATGATCACAACCCTCATCCACCTCCACAGGACTAGACACCTGGGAATGTATCTATTTTGTACTACCGTGTATATGATGGTGGCTTTCAAAGCCCCAATTTTGTATTATGACATTATGTATTACCACATTTTTGATATATATATAAAAAAGTTTTATGGTGATCAGTTTATTTATTTACATGTGTAAAAATTGTGTTTATGATTAATTTATGATAAATGAAACAAATGCCAATCTAACACATAGTTAGCATATGAGTCAGCAATTTGATTATAATTTCTTGGAATGTGTATATATGTTATGTTCTCAAATTTCCGTTCTAGCAATCTCACACGTAAGAATCTCCTCAATAACGTCGGATCTCTAACATGGTACAAACCATTGAGCTATGACACTACTAACTCTGAATCAAGATGTACCTCAAGAGAGAGAACACCATGCGAACTGGCATCCCGCAAAAGCTCGATAACGGCACTATATTCAGCAATATTGTTGGAAGATGGCCATAGACATACACCTCCTGAAGACAGCACATGACCTATAGGAGTATAAATCACCCAAGCAGCTGAGGCTGAGTGTTGAGTGTGACGGCATGCACCATCCATGAATCCTATGTAGGTGGAAGATTCCATTGACATCTGCCACAAGAAATGGAAACTAATCACAAACCCGATCACGATAAACAAGACCTAACTATGCAAAAAATCTGTACACTAATATACAACAAACAGCCTTGGCTAAAGATCATGCATAGTATTTTTTAAGATAGAGCCCACTTCTAGGCTCCGCCAAGACTGTCCCTTCGTAATCCACTAACTCGTAGGCACCTTTCTCTAATACACGCTTGACCACGTAAGGACCACGCCACATAGGATTGAACTTCCCTGCCCCCAAGGGTTATTTCGATTGATCCCACAAAAGGACCAAGTCTCCCTCACTAAACACTCTCGGACGGACAGACTTATCGTATTGGGCCTTCACGTGATGCTTATTAACCTCTAGAGTCACCAAGGCATCTCTACGCTGCTCATCGAGTTTCTCAAGGTGAACCAAACGCTCCTCCAAAGGTGAAGTGTCTGGTAAGAGTTCTACGGCTAACTTCAACGAAGGAATCTCGCATTCAACCGGCAATATCGACTCCACTCCATGAACAAGATGATATGGAGAAAAACCAATGGCAGTCTTTACCGCAGTTCGATATGCCCACAAAGCAGGGTACAACATAATATGCCAATTCGTCTTGCTTTGTGCGATGGTTCGTTGGAGAATGGACTTAAGTGATTTATTCACAGCTTCAACCTATCCATTCACTTGAGGATAGTAAGAAGAGGAGTGCTCTTGCTTATATCCTAACTTGGATGCCAACTTTTCCATCATACGATTCTGAAAGTGCGAGCCATGGTCAGTGACAAGATCTCTCAGAATCCTGAACCTAGAGATGATTTGGTTGAATACGAAGTGAGTTTTTATCTCACCATCAGATTTTACTGTAGGCATTGCCTCAGCCCATTTCGTGAAGTAATCGATAGCCACTATGATATGATGGTGCCCCCCAGCTGAAGCTGGGTTGCAATCCATAAAATCTAGCCCCCATTTGGTGAAGGGACCGACGGTGATAATAGGGTGTAACGGGGCAAGCTTCGATCACATGTTACGTGCAAACACCTAGTAAGGGTGGCACCTCTTGACCGCTTCAATACAATCCTTGAAGATCGACGGCCAGAAATATCCTGCTCTCAAAATCTTTTGAGCTGTAGAAAGCCCATATAAATGACCACCACACGCCCCTCCGTGGCAATCATTAAGCACTACCTCAGCCTCATCATGAGTTAAACAACGTCGTAAAAGGGAATCTACTCCACGGCGGTACCAAGTATTGTCCACTATGAGGTAGTTCTTGGAAACGTGACGTAATCAACGTCGCTCATCTCGCGAGAGGTGAGTAGGGGTCCTCTGCATTTGCAAATATACTATGATATCACCGTACCATGGGTCAGTCGTTGAGATCAAGAAAATGTGTTCATCAATGAATGTATCTTCACATACCGACTCCTCAGCCTCGCTCGAAAAATCCGATATGAGCTCTGCAAAGATTAAATATTTCTTCGATTTTGCCGAAACAAACTCGAGATCAAACTCTTGCAGGATGACAATCCATTTATTGTATTTTCCCCCAATCATCCTATGTGTGAGGACGAACTAAAATGGATTGACATGGAAAACAACCAAGGTTTGGAGAAGGAGAATATAATGTCTCAAACGCTGCACGGCATGTACGGTAGCTAAGGAAAGCTTCTCGACATGAGAATACCGAATCTCTACGTCAATAAGGTTTTGGCTCAGATAATATATGACATGCTCCTGGAGCTCCTCATCCTCCTGAACCAAAACCATCCCAATCATCTCTAAATACATGGCCACATATAATAGGAAATCACGGCTATAATCCAGAGGACTAATCATCGGGGCCAATGCTAGGGCTCACTTAAGTGCATCGAAGGACTCCTGGGCTTGCTCATCCCATTCAAAGGGAGTATCCTTCTTCAGGAGACGCATGAAACCTCTGGTCAAATTGGCAAAATTGACAACAAATCTTCGTAGGAAGTTTTCCATGCCTTGCAAACACTGAAGATGACGAATATTTTGCGGGGGAGACAACTGAAGTATTGCCTCCACCTTCAAAGGGTCGACTCTTATACCCTCTTTCGAAACGATAAATCCTAACAAACAACCTGATTTCATGCAAAAGATGCACTTATGAGGGTTTAATCTAACAGCATAGTGCCGGCATCTTTCGAACACCAATCTCAAGTGATAAGAATGACGCATTCTTATGCGAGAATGAGCAGTGAGATCATCCAAAAATACTTCAATAATGGACTTGAGATCATGGAAAATCAAGGTCATTGCCCGCTGAAAGGTAGCTCCGGCGTTTTTAAGGCCGAAAGGCATTTTTCGATACGCAAATGTTCCCCAAGGACAAATAAATGCGGTCTTATGTTGGTCCTCGGGTTTAATTTGAATCTGATTATACCCGAAAAAACTGTCCATAAAGGAGAACACCTTGCTACCCGCACACTCATCCAAAATCTGATCAATAAATGGTGTGGGGAAGTTATCCTTAGGACAGGCACGATTTAAATCATGGAAATCAGTGCATATACGGATCACTCCTTACTTCTTATCCACTATAATGGGGTTTGAAACCCACTCCGTCAAGGGAACGGGATAGATAAAACCAGCTTTCAAAAGCTTCTCTATCTCTGCCTTTATGGCGGGTGCTTTCCTAGGATTTACCGCACGTAAACGCTGTCGAACAGGCTTAGCGTTGGGGTAAGTATTAATTTTGTGTTCGACAATTCGAGGGTCAATCCCTGGCATCTCATTATAAGACCAAGCAAAAACATCACGAAATTCCTTGACCAGCTCGGTATACTCGCGAATCTCATCTTGGGAACAATCCGCCCCAATGTAGACATTCTCAATTGTACCAGGGTTGCAATAAATGTTGATAGGCATAGTTGACGATATGTTTTCCATGTTTCCATCAGCCATCTGACCAGGAGAGCTTAATGGAATCATGGGTCTACCAACTTTCTGTCTAAGAATCTCCCTATAGTCCTCATGCTCCAAAAGGTCAAGCTCTGAAAGGAAATAAGATCTATGATGAAGTTCCTCCCATGGTGGCTCAACTCCTGACATAGCCTCGATGATCGCTTCATCTGAAGGGAAAATCGTATCAAGGCAGTCGTGGGCATGAGAAGACTGTACTGCCCATGCCGGTAGCACATAGGGGTCTTCTTCCTCAGTCCGTGAAGAAGAAGAAAAAGGCTTTGCAGCAGACTGGAGATTAGCTTGGTAAGCTATCATGACTGCAGGCAACGACACACTTGTCTCAATTGCCTCACTCGAAGGACTCGGTGAAGGAAGAATCCAAGGATCTCCAATATGACTTGTGTGAAAAGGCATCGATCTCATAGATGTGGAAGCACCATCGAAACTAGATCCTATCATGAGGATGGGTGCAGGACAACTAAAGGTTCCCATGAGGGACGGATACATACCTACACCCACACTCCCAGTTGCCGGCTGGGAATGTTCAACTTTCGGAACCGAAGCTTCCGAAGATGCACTAACAGGTGGATTCTTGAATGCCATCTGATCAATCGTTACAATCTTCCCATTATGAGGAAAGCATACAACGCGAAATACGGAAGATGCAACGGCTTTCATACTATACATCCAATTCCTTCCCAGTAAGAGATTGTAGTCAAGGGGTGCATCAACCACCTCGACCTCTATCGCAACGGTCTTCCCTCCCAAACAGACTTTAAGAGAAGGAAGGATACCGTGCGGCCTAAACAATCTCCCATCAAAAGCAATTAACATGGTCGTAGACTTTGACAACTCAGGAGAACCAAGACCCTTCCAACAAGACAAAGAAATCACAGAAGCAGCGGCGGCCTCATCAATCACAGTACGCTTGACAATCATATTAAGACATTCTACATGCACCAAAAGGGACACATAGTAGGGCAAGAAAGGCTGATGTCTTGCGGTTTCAAATTTGATCACTGAGGAAGAAACATCACCATTCACACCAAGAGCAGAAAGCAAAGCCTTCCTTTGCGATGGACAACTCTGAAGCACTTCCAATGCAGACATCGCACAAGGAGTATGACCCAAGTCCTCGACAACTGAATAATTCTGGGCGGCTTGGGCATTTGGGTTATGACCCGAATGCTTAAGTACCCCCTTAGGAATGCGAGGTGTGTTT